>OY987265.1:4266119-4433577 GCA_963920665.1 Straminergon stramineum
CAAATCCAATCGTTTGATGCTTGGTACGAGGTCTCAATCTTAGTGCGTCCGTTCAATGCTGTCTTGGACCCCGTTTTCGACATTGAGTCAAGGCGGTCCGATTCCATTACAACGTCTTCTTATTTCTATATCGGGGCTTAGGGGGGGATAATCTCAGTGAACTTGTTGCCTTGATCATGTTGCCTTCATCCTCAACCCTTGTCCTCAAGGAGCCTTTGTCGAGCTTTAATTAGGGTTGTTGTTAGTTTTAGGGTGAGAACGCTTGTGTGATGCCACAAATCTGGTCATTTGATGCTTGGTACGAGGTCTTAGTCTTGGTGCGGACATGTCAATGTGGATGTAGACACTGTTTTGGACATTGAAGCAAACAATTTGATTCTAGTTGTTAACCACAGATTCTCGCCCCTCTATGGGTTTAGAGTTTTAATAGGTCAAGAAACATAGTTTATGTTCATGAACATTGAGGCCCCCATTGGAAGCCCCCCCTGATGTTTTAAATTCTTTGTGTTGACATGGATTGGCTGTGCCCCCCAAGGTGTTGGTGCTTGGGCTTGGGCTTATATTTTTATTGATTATTTTGGTGAGATTGCATGTCACTGTTGATGTAAATCCGTCGTTGTGGACGTCTAAGATGTCTAAATGTCATGGTGAAATTCCAGGACCATGGGACCGTGTTGTTGCAGTCATATGGTGTTCAAATCAGTAATTGTGAGACTTGTGTTGTCATGATCAGTGATCAAGGCCTTGTGCGTGTTGAATCTCAGTTTCTGCCCACAACAATAGCTATGTTGCTTGAGTCACATCCTTTTGGAAATCCCTGTACTTAGACGCCCTTTTTGATATCTTGAAATATATGAAGGTCAGAGATTGGAGGTCGTCTTGTTGAGATGAATAACTTGATCCGTTTGCTTGTGCAATCCTTTGGCCTTGACAGTGTACAACATCAGATACTTGCATCAATGCTCGCAAGCCTGGCACTCTTCCAAGGGAACGTCACATCGATATTCCCAAGTCTTTCACGGTCACAACATTGCTGTAGGTGACGTTGATGGAGATAGAACTAATGCTGTGCAAGCTGGTGAAGTTGGTGCAGACGTTGGCGTGGATGCAAATGAGGACGTGGAGCCTGAGGTTGATTACTTGATGGACCATCCACCGGACAACGTAGGAGACATTGATCTCAAACAGATTGAGGTTGATGTTGCTGCAGGTACCACTCCCGGCATTGACGGAGTGGCCCTTAACCCCCCTGCAATGCTTGTTGATAACATAGTGAGCGCTCCTGTGGACGTCCCTGCGGATCCATATTCCATAGTGGCTCAGCTTGCATCCGTCGAGGGAGAGGGTACTCCTATTGCCTTGGCAAGGCAATCCAACCCTCGAGAGGTATTTCTCATGTTGGACGGGACAAGAACATAGATGGGAGCTAGACATTGGTGTGTTGATTTAGACATTGTATTGGACATTCTGTATCTCTCTCTTATTATAGTGTTTTATCATTTAGTTCTAATAGTATGTATGGTAGTATTATGTGCAATCAGGTTGCAAATCTTCCATCTACAGGATCGTCATGTCGCATCAATGGAGTGATAAGGACCTTGAAGCCAACACCAAAGCCAACATAAGTGGTCACCACTGTGAAGGCTACGAAGGGAACCATGCAGCAAGTGCCCAAACCCAATCCCCCTATAGGAGGGGGGCAACCCAAAAAAGGAGAAGCATCATGGAAGAAATGACCATTGAGGTGCGTTTTGATTCTCTCAAAAGCATGGATATGTGGCTGGTAGGCCTTAGTTGTTTGTTTGTCCATTGTCACTAATGTCCAACGTTTGTTTGTAGGACTCCTCCTATCCATGGAGACCTTGCCTTCAACGCTCAGATGTTTGCTTAGACATAGAAGACACTTCACACAACATTGTGAGAACTTCTTGGTGGCACTATTTCATGATTATCTAAACGGGTTTAGTGTCTATCATATTTTTTATAGGGCATGTTGTGCTATATTGCCTTTTATAAAAGCTTTGTTCTCCTCATGGAGATTTGTTTTCCTCGCAACACTTTACCTATATATGAATATGATATTTTTTGTTTGCCTAAAGGTTCCTCCATTCAATGGTGCATGTATTTCAAGTATTGTGATTGTGCTAAGCTCTCTTGCTATGCAATGTCATTCATTGATATAGTGTAAAACCAACTTTGGTAAATACGTGCCATGCCAAAGTGTTGTTTAGGTCTCTTCAAATGTGGGCACAATGTCTAATGTTCAATGTCCTCACGATCATTGCAATGTTGCACCGCATTGTTTTGATGTCTCAATGTCTGTCTACAAGCCCACATAGGAATGCACCATGTGGTTAGGTAGGACTTAATCCTAGACCCCTTCAATTCAGTGTCAATGTCCATGAAGTCTACAACATGTCTTCATTCACGTCTCACAGTGCACATTGCTATTACATCTAAGCTTGCCCTACACGTGGAAGCATCAAAAGCTATGCATGCATGTCATTAAACATAGCCCTATACATGTCCTGAACATTGTCTACACAGACTTGTGCTTCTCAATTGCCTAACTGGTTAGTGTCATTTCAGACATCCCATGCTCAAACCCAATCTTCAAGCACGTTGGTATGAAGCATGCACATGTTGTCTAAAATGATTTGTTACTTGTAAAAATATTGTACATGTGAATGTTGACATCCAACACGCCACACGTCTAGTAGAAAATTGCATGAACATGTCCTTAACCATGTCGAATGCTCCACTATGAAAGCCTTAGACGACACAAATGGCATTAGAATCGTAGTGCTTACCAATAGTGCATGTTCTGCATAAACATTGTCTTTAACATAGTTGTGTCTAGGACAACATCGTGTTAGACTTTGTGATGTCTAAAAAGACATCTTTCATACGTATGTAGAAAGCTCCAGAAGAGGCTTCTCCACGCACCAAAATTGTCCACGTCAGCATTCGAAGATGCCACGTCACCTAATGTTGACTCCCTGGTCAATGTACACATCAGATGCCACATCACCAAAATTGGATGGATGAGAAAATTGCCAACCTGGCTGCCCGTGCTCGCGTGGCACCAAATTTGTAGCCACATGGCAGAGTTTTGGCACCCGTTGACCAGTGTTTTTTTGGATGTCCAGTGCTTAGCATGCCGCTGTCCAGGCTGATTCTTGGATGTCCGACCCCTATTTTTGCAGACGCGATGTGATTAGACACCTACATCGACATGCCTAATGTCTGATCTGACGTCTGAGTGTCTAAATTTCACAGTCGGGCGACTGCGTGTTTTCTTCTAGTGTATGTACATTATAACTGCCGATTCTCTCACATAGTCACAATCTAAGCATGACATGAAGCTAAGCTAAGCCCCTCCGACAACAACAGAGGATCCAAGCACTTGTAGCCATTCAAGCAGTGCAAGGCCAATTCAACAATGCGAACAATCCTCCAAATCGTCAAGGAAACGAAGAGATTTAGCAATATCATGGCCGTAATTAGAGTCAAATCCTACAGTCGAGAGCTCTCATTGTTTGAGATCCACAACCTCCTCCCAAATTAGATAATCCGTGTATCCCACCACTAGATCCTGCGTGTAAAACGTTGCCGGATTGTATGCATTCAACTTTGCCTTCAATGCAAACCTCTTCACCAAATCCGGATTTGCCAAAAACAATTTCCCGTACAACACCGCATCCGCTTTCCTAGTCCACACCGCCTCATTCCCTTCTTCCTTATTAAATCCCCCACCCACAAAGAAGCTCTCCTTCCAAGATTTTCTCATCGGCCACAAGCTCTTCGTCGTCACCACCTCCTTCTCCGAATGAAACCTTGGCTCCACTCCATACAAATATAGAATGTTATACTTATTCAGAGTCTCCGCTAAGTAAACTGACAATCCAATCTCATCTTCATCAAAAGTATTGAAGACTCTGGTAAATGGGAAGAGTATTACTCCCACTCTGTCACTTCCAATTTCAGATGAAACAACAGAGAGAATTTCCTCAAGGAAGCGGATGCGATTCTCACAAGAGCCGCCGTATTTGTCGGTGTGATCGTTGATACTTGATTTGAGAAATTGGTCAATGAGGAAGCCGTGGGCGCCATGAATTTCAACCCCATTGAAACCAGCCTCACGAGCATTGTGAGCAACGTTGCAAAAGTCAGTGACAATGTTTGAGACTTTGGAGGTGGTGAGACTACATGGGGTGGAGAAGTCGGCGACACCGTCAACGATGGGGAGGTAGACTTTGCCAACAGAAATTTTGCGGTTGGTGGAAGATGGTGGTGGGGAGCCATTAGGTTGGTAAGCTGCGAGGGGAGAGTGTTGTGAAATTAGGGTTTAGTTGTGTGAAATTCATGATGGTAGGGAGCTAGTGGAACATCTCCATTCACAATACGATAAGGGAGAGATTCCATTCACCATGCAAGTGAACTTTGAGCCTTTCCCTACAACAATCTCGAAACCCACACTATCTAAACATTTGCAAATTTACTTTGTATTAAGCTCACAACCAATAGCAGAAAACCAAATGTCAATCGATTAAGCAATATCTTCACACTTAGCACAAATCAAAGCTGACCTGTGTGGTCAATGGAGCTCTAATGTACTGTACGATTAAAGGAGTTTTTCCCTTACATCATGTGGAATGTAGGGGGATAGCTTACATGTGTGCGAGACGCGGCTGACGTGCCAAATTTGGCAGAAGAAGATGGCGCCCTTATTGTGGACAACTTTTATGATGGGCTTCCAAGCTTCCACTTGCTCTTGGGTCTAGATGCCTCGTGTGTGCGGGTAGCCATTTGAGGTTGCACTAACGCATGTGGCTTCAGCTATGAATAATCCGCTGGGGGTTTCTCATTGGGAGTAATAAAGTGCAACGTGGGAGGGTTGCAGGATGCAATCGTACGATTGGCACCTCATCAGAGGGCGCCATCACCACTCTGTCAATGTCAACACCACCCCACTTAGATTTCAATACAATTCCTACATGAAACTAGAATTTAAGTTGCCTGAAATGAAATCACAAACTTCACAAGCGATGAGTTTGATCGAATCAAATTATTACAAAATATCCAACAGAAGTTGGCTGAATCACAACCTTGGTCCAATCAAAGAACACAATCTCAACAACTTATGTTGCAAATCCCAAAACAAAATTAAAACCCTTGATTCAATTGCAAGCTCCAGACTCTGTCACCTCTCGATCACAACCCCTAACAATTCAATAAATAACAACCTAATCTCGACAACCTCTGTTGAGAATGCAAATGCCAAATCAGAATCCTTGATTCAATTGCAAGCTTTGTCGCCTTTTGAAATTGGCCATGGACATGAAACTCCTACATACCTGTGCAACAACCTGAACAGACCCAACTAGTAAGGCGACAGCAATGGCCACTTCTCTACATCTATCTTCGGAACAACTCCATTTCCCACAGCTACACTCTCCGCTACCACCGACGCAACTGCTCCGTGCTGCATTTCGTGTAATGCAACCCAACAACAAAGCCCACAAACTCATGACAACGAATGATTTACTTGATACAAAAACTATGTTTCTAATTACGAGACTTGTAAGTAAAAGCACTGCGATTGAATCCTCGAGGTTGAAATTGGCAGACTGATAGAGGCTACAATCTGTATAGGATTAAATGCTTGGTTGCTTAAGCTTTACTAGCGTGAGGTGCGTGCTTTGTGAGCAAACAATGGGATGTAAGCCACAGACGCAAAGAATTCGCTAGAATACCAATGCTGCAATCAGATGGTCCCTAGGAGCAACCCTTTTCTTTTTGGCATCACGAGGGCAGATTGCACCATTTCAAAATAATTGTTTACTTTCTGCCAAATAAAAGTATTCTTTTTTCTCCAAAAACATTCATTTCTATTGAAAATGTGGATGAAGAAGTGCATGAATATGATTGGAAAGTACTTTTTGGTCCAAAAGATGGATGAATGTAGAAATATAATACTTCACCAAATTTTAAGTGATTACCATCTAAGCACTTTCTCAAAAAAAAAGTTTAAAAAGACTACCCAGGAGGTGCTCACCTTTTGGGGACTTGTGTATGCCGTGATTTTTTTTGCCTTGAGAATTGTGTAAATAATTTCCTTACAAGAGTCATGCAGGTAAAGCATAGCCCCCCCTGGGACTTGTGTGTCTGTGCATGTGAGGTTTGTAGCAATTGGAAGGAATTTCTTTGCAAGATTCATGCAGTAAAGCAAAGCTTAGAGTGTCATTAATACAGATCTTTCAATGACTCACTAAATTATATTACAATCTTCTGCTTGTTTGAAAAATTCAAACTTGTGACTACTATCATTGGAGGCGCATCAAAAAATCTCTTTCAATAGACCCAATAATACTTGGATTTTGAAAACTAGACATCCAAATTAGAGCCCATTCAAAGCCAACTAAAAGACAAAACAATAAATGTGCCACGGCAAATCAAGCTTATTAAAGGCAACAAGACTTCAAAGTTTGAAAATTGGGTTGAATTGATAGTCATTGTTTTACAACTTCAAGGAACTCTACTAAGCAGTTTGACACATGGTAGAAGCATGATCCCACAATTCATGTAACGCTGTTTTTTTGAGCTTTGGCCTTTTGCATCTACCACATTTCATTTTTTGTTGATGTAATCATAAGTCTGACATGTAATTTAGCGAATTCTTGTGACTTTTTGTTTACACTCTCGCAAAAACTAAATTGGTTCAACGTTGTTTGGGTCCAATTGCACGTACCTCTTGTTAGGATTCATGGAGGCGCTCTTCTTTGATTCTATTGTAGTTCTTGGTGATGTGTTGCTCGAGAATTAATGCAGTTATGATTGTTGAAGGGTTATGTGTTGTTATGACGAAGTGCATCGCAGCTGTTGAAGAGGAAATAATAAGATAGTGTGGAAGAGCTCAAGCACCAATTTGTCACTTTATTTGTAGAGAATGTGAAGCCAATTGAGACTCACAATAGAGCTAAGCATTCTTACATATTAGGGTACTCACTGTGAATGATATGTACTAATTAAGTCCTAAGTTTTCAGATATTGTTGTCAGATACAATTCTAGTCTTATAGTCCTTGCTCAATTTACTCTTCTTGCAGAAAGATTAGTGTGAAGATGGCATTGTCAATCTAGTTAACAAAGCAAGAGGAGTAGACTTTCAATGTGTGCATAGTGGCTTGGCGGCATTTCAGACTTGATACAGAGCTCCCGGTTGCAGGAGGATGGGTCCGGGACGAGGGGAATTTGTTGATGCTCGAATGTTTGTGGTAGAATAATTGTATGCGAACTTAGGGATTTAATTTTTAATTTTTTTGCAGAATTTGGGACGGTTTCGATTGTTGTTGATTGAATTTTATGCAAAATAATCTTGGCAATTCAAGGATTTGTCATTAAATTGCGCTTTCGATTGTTGTTGCTTGAATTTCATGTAGAATATATGATCGCCAATTGCATGATGCATTTTAAGACTTGTCGCAATTTATAGAGAAGTTGGGAAGGTTTTGTGAGTGTAGGGGTGCTCATTTTGCTAATCAGACAACCCAAGGTGATAACCTATGAGTTCTGTCGGTGGTGTTTTAGAGTTTAGGATTTTCCTAGGATTCCATTTTTTGTTATTGTGATGTGCTTTCCGTTCTTGGAACAGATGTAACCTCTGCTTAAACCGTCTTTTGTTGCTTTAGGTGTCATTTGCAACGATTTGGTATATGTTGAGATGACCTATTTGTGGGGATCTATTATGTGGAACTTATGCCTCTAAGGAACATATCTATTTGTTTGCCATGTCTTGTACATTATGTATATAGCATGCGTCTTCAAATTATCATATTTGGATAGGTCTGCATAGTTAGATTTCGACAATTATTGATCTTGCAAATGAATTGAAGGTGAGTAAGTATTGTAATTCTCTGTATTGGGGTTAACTTACTTTCAGTTTTAAACTAGTCCTTACGAGTAGTATTCTTCCATTTCACAATGATTTGATTGATTTGAATTACATGATCATTTTGAGCAAAGATTTTGAGTATTTTGTTGCTAATCAACTGCTTAGATTTTGTTGTCCAGGTAGCATAATCTCAAAGCCCCTTGTAGTCTTACTCCACACATCTAGTACTATAATTGCAGGCGAACATTGATGATATGTCTATTTTTAGAGGTCCATGAGTTCATGTGAATGTATCAAGAGCATTCAACATCTTGTGTACATGACCTTTGCACTTCAATTACTTAAGCAAGCTTGGTATATTTTTGGATTCATTGATTTCAATGTTTTGATTGTAGGATACAATATCGATCATTTGTTACTACAAGAGTATTAGTACCGTTGTCTCCTCTGAAAGTCTCTTTACTATCTGTCAATTGTGCAGACAAATATGTGCTAGATATTATTTTTTTAAATCCAAGGATAGCGTGGCTAGTGTATCAAAACTATCGCCAATTGATGACGGAATCAACGAGGAGTAAGTATGATGTCGTCATCTATCACGACTTCATGACTTCTGAGAACCTCACCCATTCCATAATCAACAAGAACAGTGTGACCGTCAGGCTCTGTTCCACTGCAAATAACCACTAATTGTATTGCATAGTGTGAATGCGGTTTTGGATAGGATTTGGAGACTCAAATTCAAAAATCATGTAGTCTATGCCATATTCTTTGTCCATAGGACACAAGCAATAAATAAGTCGAGCACTAAGGTAGAAACACCCAAAAGCATCCTTATTCCCATTAATGTATAGTAGAGTACTCTAGAAATGTCCCTAGGCTTTCATTGAAGAGTCCCTGTAAAATGTCATCAAATAGTACAGTCAAGTGATTCCTACAATCTTCTTCCACCAACCTTGCAAACGATTATGATTCATAACTTTTACTATTTAAAAATAATAATATAAAATCCATGATAATTTATGTAAAAATGAATATTCAAAATATTTAGATAAAATAAAAAAACTTACTAGTAAAAGTAGTATTTAATCAAAAAGTAAAGTATTTAGACATTTCAATTTTCATAAAGAACAATTCATTTTTATGGAATTAAAAAGAAAATAGCCAAATTGAAACCAAGCTTCACTTACAAGTTTGGGTCCATTGGATAAGTCAAAGTATAAAAACAAAATGCATTTCTCTAAAACTATACTTAATGATTGCATAAAAATAAAAAATATTGTAATTTTATCTATGATTATGTAAATTTTAAAATATTTTTTCTAAATCTGGAAATATAAGTAAAAAAATTTTCTCTTCCCTTAGAGTCTCATTTCAATATTCTAACCAGCTTAAAACTTTGTAGTATAAAATTTCAACTTAAGAGGATTAAAATCATCATATTTCTATCATGGTTGTTCGGCCGAACAACTCGACAACATGACGAATACGACGTCTAACACGTCTAGTAGACCCCCTTGTCCGTCTAATAAAGTCAACTTTAAGGTTGACTTTCAAATAAAACACTTTCTATTTCCAATCTTGACACATTTGAGTTTCATTTTATTGAAGTGTCTCAATTTAATAATCACTTATTACATTCTTAATTATGGATCATAAATAAAATGAGATTTCAAATTATCTCTACTGTTAGGATAAGGCTTTATTTGTCAAAATTGTCATGTATACACGACACTCGTCTTGTACGACACGCGACATCAGACAAACAACTCGACACCCAACCCCAAAATGTGTTCGACAGAACAACCCTAATTTCTATATATAGTAGTATAGAAACAAACAAAACCATTGCAATCAATTTGTTTGAAATGCTACAAGATATGAGCATAAAGGACCTTGAACGTATTATTTTGCATTGGATATTTGACACCTGTCACAAAATTGGGCATATTAACCTCATGGAATTTTTTTAATTAAACTTAAAATTTGTATAAGAAGTAAAAAATACATTGCCAAATTCAATAGATTTATTTTTATAATTTCTAGAAAATATCATTTTCAATCAATTTTTGGATTTATCAAATTTGAAATTTAAGTCTTTTTTTCGTATTGTATTGAATTTGAATTGATGCTTCTCAATTCAAAATTTGAATCTCTTTTTTGTCTACTAAAGTTGTAAGAATCAATAGAAAGATTTATAAAAAAACATAAATTCATTGTCTCTATAAAGATGTAAATAACTTTGTTGTGCACATAGTTCTAGACATTTAAAAATATCTTTCTATAAAATTTAAAGTAGGATGCCATTATTATGAGGTTATTGAAATTGACTTATTCTTTTGTACTTTTTCTAAATGTTTTTGTTATTTTCTAGTAATTGTAATAAAATAAATGCGAAAATACAAATTTTTTTCTTACAAAATTTTTGGAGTGAATTTATTTAAGACCTTAATTTTGGGGATATTTTAATTGTAATATTCTATCATATTTTAATTTTCCATCTTCTCTTTGAATTTTAAATATTTTTTTTTCCAAAAGCTTATAGAACTCAAAGTACTACCTTTACATGCAATATAATCAACAAGGTGTTTCTTTCTTGCAATCTTTAAGACCAAAGTTTTTGAAATACCTTCAACAATTTTTCCTATTGCTCTATAGCAAGCTTTTGCAATTGAATATGAAAAAAGTTGTTCATTTTTTACACTTTGCAATAGAAATGGCAAATTTTGAGTGTTTAAGGCAAATGTTGTCATGAAAATTTAGGAATGAAGGGAGCATATGCACCAAGGATGATAAAAAGTGAGATACAAATTATATCACTTGTAGGGATCAAGAACACTTTAAAACATGATCGATGTAAAATAAATTAAGCAGCCATATATAACACTAAATAACAATGATAGGGATTGTATATATATTTTATAACGAATAGTATATTTTTTTTTTTATCATTGGATGCCTTTTTTTATGTTGCTTCTCTTTGAAGCAAGGGAATGCTTTTCACAAATTGGAATTTGATTATTTGGGTCCATGGTATAAACTCTTCAATTATTTAATGATATGCTCCATAGTGAAGAATTTATTTACAATGAAAGAATCTACAAATTCAAGGAAGAAAGGATAACCTTCAAGTGGAGATTAAGGAAGACAAAGATTATACCCTCCCAATGGAATTGAAATACTCTTACTATATCCTTTTAACTTCTAGTTATTTTGGAGATTATAAAATCATAGGTGCAAATTTATAACCTTCAAAACACTACAACAAAACAAGTGTTTTATGACTACAAAATATGACTATTGTGAGTCGTAAAATTTTAAAATATGACTTAGGCAAAAACCATTGTTGAAAACACGCGACATGACTAGGCCTAGTCATTATTGACTAGTCACTTTGGGCATGAGTTGTATTTGCAGTCATATGTATTGGGGAATATAATTATACATTTATTGCCCATGTGGCATATATGTTGACTATCCTTGGAGGCTTGACTTTGTTTTGAGCTACCTGAGTAGATGAAAAGAAGGCCTACGTGGCATATGACTCTATGTAGTCATATTTTAGGCTGACGTGGAATATGACTATGGTGAGTCATATTTTGGCTAACATGGAGTTTGACTATGGTAAGTCATATTTTGGCTGATGTGGCATATGACTTTTTGTAGTCATATTTTGGGCTGATGTGGAATATGATTTTTGTGAGTCATATTTTTTTATTGATGTGAAAAATGACTCTCATGGATCATAGTCTCTACATGTTGATGTAGAAAATGACTCTAGTTAATCATATTTTTGGTTGATGTGAAATATGATTGATGTAAGTCATATTTTTGGCTCATGTAGTAGTTCACATAGAAAGTTACTAGTAATTTTATGATTGAATGTAGTTATATTTTTAAAAGTATAGATTCACATTATTGGCATGATTGTAAACATTGTAAAACTACAACGAGACATATTTTGGCTAAGATATATTATAAAATATAACTCAAGCAAGTAATATTTGTAACTGGGGTGACTTGAGGTTTATAGAAGCTTAATTTTGTCATAAACTAAAATCACATTTTTCATACTTTCTAAATTGAGATGAGGCATTGCAATCATGCATTAATGTGGTTTACCAGCTAAATAAATGACCCCATACTTAAAAAAATTGAGTACATATAATTTTTGAGATGCACAGGAGATAGTCATATTGAAGAGAGAAAATACAAAAAAAATGTGACCCTTTTTTCAATGAAATTTATTAGTAACCAACAAAAAACATATCACAATGACACTCTATAAATATATATTTTTACACGCTCTAAGACCTATATTTTTTACAAAAATGTGAAGAAGTTGACTCTCCAATGTTGTAAGTAGCCTCCAATAACTTCATTCCAGCTTTAAGTGCCTACATGTACAATGAAGGAGGTTAATTTTTAGTGAATGAACAATGTAGCTCAACCTTCAAAGATTGAAGGCAACATAAAATATGAAGCAAAAATTTAAGGTAAGAAGAACTCATAACTACTATATCTCTAAAAATCACAAAAAAATAAGAGGAAAGAACAACAATAGTGATAAAGTAAACAAGAACTAGAAGACGGCAAGTACTAAGAGATAATAACAAGAAAAAAATAAGATGTAACAAAAAACAAGAAGAAGTAAGAATTTAGATGCAACAAAAAGCAACAAGAGACAGAAGTTGAGATGCAATAAAATGCAACAAATAACAAGAAGTAAGAATTAAGATGCAATAAGAAGCAACAAAAAATACAATTTAAGATGCAATAAATAACAAAAACTAGCTAAAATGTAATAAGAAGAAACAAGAAACAACAAGAAACACAAGTGAAGATGCAATAAAATGCGACAAATAACAAAAAAAAGAAAAGAATTAAAAGGCAACAAGAAACACAAGTTAAAATGCATCAAAAAAAAATTAAAAGCAAGAACCAAGAAGCAACAAGAGACAAGAACTAGAGGGCAAGAATTAAGACATAATAAGAGGAAACCAGAAGCAAGGA
The DNA here is from genome assembly GCA_963920665.1 of Straminergon stramineum. Classification (NCBI taxonomy): domain Eukaryota; kingdom Viridiplantae; phylum Streptophyta; class Bryopsida; order Hypnales; family Calliergonaceae; genus Straminergon; species Straminergon stramineum. Next base: position 4,279,025 of record OY987265.1, read on the forward strand.
GCAAAAACTAAAAAGCAATAAGAGGCAACAATTAGGAAGCAAGAATTAAGAGTTAACAAGAAGGAACTAGAAGCAAACATCAAGAACTAAGAAACAACAGAAAGTAAGAACTAAGAAACAAGACGAAGCAAGAGCTAAAAAATAACAAGATGCTAAACCTAAGAGGCAACAAAAACGGAATAAAACTAAACATCCCTTAACAGGGCCTCAACTTGTCACCACCAAACTTTAACCACACAAGAATCCAAGCAAATCTTTCCAAAAGCTTACATAGGATATGCCATGTCAACTCACAAGTTGTGCATAGAATAAAAGAGACAAAGCATTTCACAAATTGTACAAATAATAGTCTCAAGGTAGAACACTATTATGTAGATAAGAATAAACTTAAGTATACTCCCAAAAATTTGCCAAATACAAGTATTCATAAAAAAAACAATAGGAAGACTAAAAGTCTAATGCTTGCAAATTATCTTCTTTCTTGAAATCCAAAGTTTGAAATTTAGGATATGAAGGCACAACCTCACCTATACCCGTTCCTATTACACACAACAAACCAATCACAACAAACCAATCACAACAAACCAATGTTATGTTAGTGAAGATGTAATAGGTGCTTTAAGTTGTAGCCAATTGCTATCTATTTCACAAATCTGTAAAACCAAAAGGAATCACAAAGACTTACAAAATGGCAAGCAAAGAAATGTATATGTAAAGCAAATCCTCAACATAAAACAAATAACCCAATGACCTTTGCCATTCCCATAGAGTGTAATTGCTTGAAGTTTAAGAGACACACACAAGAATGCACCACAACCCCGAATACAACCGTCATAGTGAGAGAGGAAGGAAATAGAGCAAAGAAACAACTATATGCTCAGTAATTTGAAATTGAAGGGAAACAAAACATAGAAGTGGTCATAATGAGTGATTTACACTTAATTATCATCTCCAAGGTAGTAGGTATTAACCAGTTAAATGACCACCCGTATTAGAGGGTGGGTAGGAGGTACATCTCACTTGGAAGGCTAATTGAGAACTCCAATACTATTACATAGACCACCCCATATGGTGGATGTAATGGGAAAATAATACCTAGTGTACCTAAGTAAAAGATAGCCAATATGTTTAGGTCTATTTGTTAAAAATTATTTCTTATGCTTATAGGAGGAATGGTATAAACAATACCAATATACTACAAAAGAAGGTTATAAAGGGTTATTTTAAGAAATTTATATATAGGTGCAAAGTTTGGAAAAATTAGGAAAAGAAATCATGGACAAAAGTAAATAAGACCATATAAGGTCCTCTAATAAGTAGGGTGTGATTTTACCACAACAAAAGCTAGGGTTTATTATATATGATTTTAGCAATAGTAAATAAATAAATTAGGAAAGTTCCCAATAAATGAACATGAATTGTTCTATGGCTAAAGAAGAAGAAGAAGCGACTAAGACTGAAACACCCCTGAAATAGGACTTCACTCTTATCAAAACTTAACTTTTTGCTTATTGAGAATCCCATTACTTTACATCAAATCTAAACTTAAGGCTTGTGTACTAGTAATATCAAAATGGATACTAAAAAGCTATTAGATGTTCATATGTCCTCAAAACATATATAAGAGACAAGAGTGTCACATCTCATCCATGTCTAATTACAAATTTAAAGTATGGTAAAAGGAGGAGTCCAATTAGAACTTCATTTGCTTGACAGTAAATATTCCCACAAATTCCAAATTTGAAAAAATTGAATTTGAAGGCATAGCCTCACCTCTATCCGTCCCAAAACTCACAACAAACCAATGTTATATCAGTGAGATTGCATAAGGTGTCTTTAACTACAGCCAATTGCTATCTATATCACAAATCCATCAAACCAACAAAGAAACTAGTAAGAAAAGGTTACAAAGCAAAATTCTATGTTTTCAAGCACAATCCTAAACAACCTATACAGCTAGTGGACCTTTGCAAACCACGAGTTGCACTAAATATCCTCACAAATCCAACCAAGAGTGAACCGCCACAACCAAAGAGGAGAGACATATGAAATGGGAGGGCATTATATGTTCAAACTATTGGAGGGAAGGTATCCTAAGGGGGCTTTAATGAAGTGGTTGGAAATAACATCCCACCTTAGTAGTGGAATGATTCTAATTAAGGCCTCACCCAAGTGGGTGGGTGGGAGGTATTATGTACCACCAAGCCTATTTCAATTTTATTTGAAAATTCTATGGTAGTTACACAATCATTAGGAAAATTTTGAGCTGTAAACAAGGCTGTAAGTATTAGATTTTCAGCACCCCCACGGTGCAAGTACAAAAAATAAATTTAAAAAAATTTTGGAATTTTTTTTTTTTTAATTTTAAAAATTTTAAAACAGTCAATCTGATGTGACATTGATGTGGCACTAGTAGTGCCACATCAAATTCCAAATTAAAAAAAAATATACATATATTATGATTATTATGATTTTTTGTAATTGCACCATGGAGGTGCAAAATTTGCAGCCTTGTTTAGAACTTAGAATCTTCCTAATGTGTACAATTGGGCCATAGAAGTGCAACAAATCTATCCAAATTGGAATAATAAAGTAATTAAATTTTAGTACTTTGAAAGCATGTAAAAACTATAAAAATTATAAAAGTTACCAAATAATTGTGCTTTGATAGACTAATGGGATGATTTAATTGAATGTATATTTTGACAAATTGTAACTTCACAAGGCAATATGGTAAATTTTAAATATAGGGAAAAACTCTAAAATGAAATAATGCTATGTCATTGAAAAAGAGACTAAGATTGAACATCCCTAAATAGGGCCACATCTTGTCACTACCTAACTTGTTACCCAAACAAGAATCCAAATATATCTTTTCAAAAGCGAAAATAAGATATGTCTTGTCAAGTCACAGGTTGTACATAAAAATAAGAATTTAGCAATTCGCAAGTTGTCTATAACATAGTATCAGTGGTAGAATACTATTTTGGAGGAAATAATTACATAAACCAGTTTGTTCTCCCCAAAATAGCCAAATATAAATATCAATAGAAAAGCACAATAGAATGACTAAGTGTTCAGTGCTTGAAAAAATGTCTTCTTCCTTGAAATCCAAAAATGGGAGTCCAAGACCTGAAGGCTGAGCCTCACCTATACTCGTCCCAATACACAAAACAATCCAATGTTATGTTAGTGAGGATATAATAGGTGTCTTCAACTGCAGCCAATTGCTATCTATATCACAGATCTTGCAAAACAAAAAAGGAAAACAAAAATTACAAAATAGCCAACAAAAATATATAAAGCAAATCACATCCTCAACATAGTCCAGGTGAACCAAAGACCTTTGTCATTCCAATGTAGTGCTAACACTTGAAGTACAAGAATAGCCCACAAGGATACACCACAAGAAAGCACAACAACCTCCAAAAACAACCTCCACAGTGAGATAGGGAAGCACTAAGACAAAAAAGTCACTATAAGCTTACTAATTTGAATTTGGGAGGGAGAACACATAGGGATGGCCATAATGGGGTGGTTAGACCTAATCATTATGCCAAGGAATGAAGGTATTAGCTAGTATAAACACTCACTCTTAGTGGGTGGGTGGATAGTACCATCTAGGTAAAATTTGAGTACTATAAGGTAGGCTATATCATATGGTGGAGGTACAAGGGTTTTTGTACCTATAGCAAATCTTAGTAAAGATGGCTAGTATGTTTAGGTTTATAAAATTTATAAACCTAAACATACCTTTATGTTTCATGCGGATATGGAATTGAAGCCAAATTAAAGAAGCGTGTAATCAAACACACACACACACACACACACACACACACACACACACACACACACAGATATATATATATATATATATATATATATATATCTGTGTGTGTGTGTGTGTGTGTGTGTGTGTGTGTGTGTGTGTGTGTGCTGAAATTGTAGGAGATCCGGCAAGGAATAAATTAAAGCATGAAGCCTCCTAAAAGAAAGGGTGTGGTATTGCGACATCAAAGGCTATACAGTCAAATGGTTCGGTCTTTTTTTTGCAAAAGTAAATATAATAGGATAGTTTCCCAATGATTTAAACATGGGTTATGCAATTGACTAAAGAAGAAGAAGAAGAGACTAAGACTGAACATCCCTGAAACAGGGCTTCAACTTTCCAAAACCTAGCTTTGTGGCCAAATGTGAATCCAAACATAACCTTGGTAAAAATAGAATAAAACATCTCAAACCTAGGCAAGTCCAAAAAGTGTCAAGATATGACACTTTGGTGTTGGTAAAAGAATTTCTAAGCCTCTAAATCCAAGTGTGATCCAATGAAAATATCCATATAAGTGAGCACAAAAAGTTGACAAGTTGTCTAAGTGCAAGAAAAAACTTGCTCCAAGTACTCCAAAAATGGGAGTTTAGAACCTAAAGGCCATGCCTCACCTATACCCGTCCCAATACACACAACAATCCAATGTTATGTTGGTGAGGATGTAACAGGTGTCTTCAGCAATGGCCAATTACTATCTATGTTACAAATTCATAAAACCAAAAAAGAGAACAATAGATCACAAATTGGTAAGTATTCATAGTAAAGCCAAAATCCTAAGCAAAGTGCATGAAACCCAATGACCTTTGCCATTCCTGTGATGTGCAATTGCTTGAAGTTCAAGAGTCTTGCAAAAAAGTAAGTATATACCACACTCCCAAAATTCAACCGTCACAGTGAGAGAGAAAAGAAATGAGGCAGAGAAGCCACTATATGCTAACTAATTTGAAAATAGGAGGGAAAGCACATAGAGATGGCCATAATGGGGGTAGTTACACTAAATAGGTGATAGACATTTAGCCATTTAAACCATCACCTTTAGTGGGTGGAAGGGTGGTACAATCCACTTGGAGGTTATTTGAATATGAGAGCCCATGTATTATTAAACAAGCTACATCATGTGGTATATGTAATGGGACTAAAATACCTTTAGTATCACTTAGCAAAGAAAGTTGATTTGTATAGGTTTAAAAATTAACTCTCATGAATATGGATATAAAATCATATCATAGAAGCATAGTGCTATCAAAAAAGGCCATAAAAAGCTCTTTTTATAATTATAAATAGGTGTAAAAATTGAAAAGACGAGAAGTAAATTAAGTAATGCATCAAAGGCAAATTAAATCATATAGAGACTCTTAAAGTGTGGTATTTCCACATCATAGGCTATTGGGGTCAAAAGGCCTATTTTACATAAAAAATAATTTTTTTTAATGATTGAACATAAGTAAATTGTTCAATAATTAAAAAAGAAGAAGAAGGAGAAGAAAGAGAAATGATAGCTAGGATTTTTAAAACCTAAATCAATGGTTGCTACATAGAAGTGGTGGCTAGGGTTTAAAAATCCTAGTCATGTGATTTGTCATAGTCATGCACATAACTTGCTCTAGTCATGTGATTTTACATAGTCATGCAACTCACAAAATATGACTATACTAAGCAATTAAGCTATTTTAAAAACAAAATTTGCTACAAAGTGAACGTATGTTGCAATACAACTCTACAAAATGTCTAAAGAGAAGTTGCAAGGCCTTAAACATCTATAGTTATGGCAAAAAAAAGACAACTTAGAAGCAAATGCCTTGCATCATTCAAAGTATCTACGTCCATGTACTAAGTATATAAGAGCAAAAAGATTTGATAAAGACACTATTGAAAAGCATCTTTGAAGTAGACAAAAGGAATTATGTTTTTATAGTCTATATCCTTGAATGAATATTTAAACAACCATATTTTAATTGCAATATAAGCATGTATATTATCATAAGCCTCAATCTTCATATGAATAATTTTGTGACTTCTAAACGACTCTACAGAGACCTTCTATAAATATGGCGTATATGACATTGCAAAAAATCTTTCTAAAAAAGAGACAAATTTCACTAAATGATATATGTGGGTGTTTTATCTATATCCTTGATATAAAACAAAGACAACTATATTTTTTGTTGTTGGGCTTCAAATCCTAAGTTGGATATTTAAGTACTGTTCAATGGGCATTCTAAGCAACGAACAATTTTTTTCTCATGATAAACTATAAGTGGTTCACATCTAAACTAAAATAGACATTAAGTATAAAAGCTAAAGGTTTTAGATGGTTTTGGCCAATCTAGGCCAAAACTCTAGACCTCCAAATCCAAGTTGAGAAATTTAAAAATTTGTTGGCTTAAGTTGAAGAGAGTTGCATGTGTATTCTAAAATAATAAAAATCTTTATAATGAAATATTTTTAGCAAAAAATATAGATGGATGAAGGTTTGTGTCTAATTCATCCTTCAAGATTTCACCCAACATTTTCTTTTAGCCTATAAGTCTACATTCATTTTTAATTTCAAAATTAGATTCTAAATGTCATCAAATTTCAAGTTTCCTTTTTGACTTGAATTGGATGAGCTTTGGTATTTTTTATCCAAAACTAATGCTACAAATTATCCAATTTCATTCTATTCTATTTTCTATAATTTTTATCTATTTTTTTAAGTGTGATATGTTACTAGAATACTTTACAAATTAACAAAGTGATCTTGAATTCAAAGTTGGATTTAATAAATTCTTAGAGGTTTGACCTAAACCTCTAATTTGTAGAGCAAATATAGTTTCTACAAGATGAAAAAAAATAAGTGTCAAATTAAGGACATGCCTTGAAATCTATTTCTACCACATTCCATTCTTCAACATATATATTGTAATTGTATCATGAGGTTTGTTTTAATCCATTTTTGTTGCATTTTTTTGTGTTTTTGTAACAACTTAAATAACAACTTTTACAACAAGGGGTATAAATTAGATATATGATCTAATTCTTTTCTTTCAACCAACTTCTTTTTACTCCCCCCTCTTAACTTTCTCCAAATTATTTTTAATATTTTTAATTTTTTTTCCTTCATTTTTTGGGATAGTTTAGAATTGCAATCTTTGACTTCTATTACTACTAATTGATCTCTAATTACTCTAGGAATCAAACAATTGTAATGGCATCAATCTCACAAGTGTTAACTAAATATCTACTTAAGACTTTAAAACTTCATTTGATCAATTATGTGTATTATAATCAACAATCTTTGTTTATTACATGGTTAAATCCCCAGAAGAGAGTCAAATTAGTCTTCTAACCATGTCCAAAGCTTCGAATAGCAACTTGGAATCTATGCTTCTTCAAATACTTAGAGACTTTCAACATAGATTACACTCCTCACTTACTCTTGCTTCATGGCCACTCGGATATGAATTGTTCTCACACTCTTCTTTCTTCTCCTTGGATTAGATCTTTCCCAAGCTTCAAGTATTTTTTTTCTAAAATTGACAACCTTCAATCTACATCACTAATTTAACCCCTAAAGGTTTTTGACTATGTTTTCACTAAAAACGCTCCAAAACTGTCATCTCCAATACAAGTACCAAATTTTAGAAAAAATAAATTTTTGGACAAATGGAACCGTATGATCTTGTAGTAATCTGGTTTGGGAAGATGTGGAAAAAATTTCAGAAATTTTCACCGTTTGGATTGCAAGATATTAGCATTTGAAGTGACAAAAAGCCATTTTTTGGCCCTGCAAAAATCCGGGCAGATGCACTCCACAAGGTCAAATCACTATGAAAAAATGTCCAAAATGGTTGTAACTCTTTGGATTCATTCTTCAAGTCATGTTGGCTACATTCTTGAAAATTTTTGGATCATTTGGAATTGTACAACATATAGGAAAAAAATAGTAAGTTGAAAGAAGTAGAGAATGATTCAAAATACTAAAGTGTTAATAATTTATTTATGGAATTGAAAAATGCCAATCCCAATGGTTGTAATGTTGTAATAAACAATCTACACCTCAATTTTTTATTTTTTTCCAAAAATATTAAAAATTGAGTGAAATAAAGGTCTTCAAAGTTTATTTGAGAGTAGAGATTCCATTACTATCCACAAACTACCCACAACTAAAACTCTTCATAACTTTCGTCTCACAAATCAAAATGGAATGATTCAAAACTTTTCATGTATATATAAATGTAGAAAACCAATTTCAAATTTTTATTTTTAAAAAAAATGATTTTTAAAGAAGTTTTTTTTGCTGCCCGGGCTACCTGCCGAGCAATGAAAACAACATATTATACAATAACTTTTTAACCATGTATTCAAAAGTTATGAAAATTGTTGGGTCTTAAAGTTACTCCTCGGGAAAATGTTGTGTGAAAATTTCAAAGAAAAAAAATCAAAATTCCATCCGTAGTGAGCTGCCCAAAATTGCTATATTGCCAAAAAACACCATTTGGTCCTTTAGGGGTTAAATGCATTAGATTTTGTTTTGTATTAGCCAACACAATCAAATAGCATAATTAGTTAAACCCATAGCAAGTTCTAATATTAGGTCAAGGCAAGCCCGGTTTCCATCTTGGGTTCTCAGGCTTAGTCCCACCTTGGTGCTTTGGTTTGTCTATAGGCTTTTATTCCTCTCTAATTTTTTCTTAAATCCTACAAAAAAAATTCATTATTTCTTATTATTAATTCTTTTATTCTTCTCTACTCATTTTCTAATTTCTAATTTTTTAAAAATATATTAATTAAAATATAAACATGTATCATCCCAAATTATTTGGACATTAATTTTGTAATAGACACATTATACAAAAGAAATTAATTATTTTTAATAGGTATTAAACAAATTCATGCCTTAATCCCAACGAATGGCCTCTAGGGGCAAAATATAAAAGAGCCATCTTAGATTGCCCATCATTTACTTAGGCTATCCCCCCAAAAAAACAATAACTACCAAAAAATGTATTTACAAAATATGACTAATTCAAAAATATAACCGCAAAATATGACTAGCAAATATGACTTAGCATTCTCCAAATATATTCCCCACCCAAATTTCTTCAAGTTGCCCAAAAGAAAAAAATGTGACCATCATAGAAATATGACTACAAAATATGATTAAAGCAAAAATATGACTAATAAATATGACTGTACATTCTCCAAACATGTTCCCTATAAAGCCCTATGAAGTATTTTGACATTTTCAACAAATGTATACTATATACATATGATGTACAAGGCCAAAATATAACTATCAGTCATATTTGCAGTCATATTTCTCTTCAAAGTGTTCGCCTCCAAAAATATTATTGCAAGCAGTCACTAGTCATCCTCAGTCATATTTTCATAGTCATAAAACACCCATTTTGTTGTAGTGAGAGTTTAAGATGCAATCAACTCTTCATGTTCTATGTGATATTAGAAGAAGGTGAAAATTTACCATCTTAGTGCAAATACTTTCAAGTCTTCAATTAAATTTGAAACCTTAATTTTTCAAGTTTCAAATTTTCCTCTTTTAATGAACTACCATGAGAAAACAGATTAAGCTTCCAAGGATCCTGATAAGTCTGTGAAACTCTTTGAGCCAAAATTGTGTAGAAATTCTGAGGGTTAGAATAGGATTTTTTGAGACAAAAGAGATGGACATATTTTCTAAAGAAGGCTCACCACATACTTGCAAAATAATTTAAAAAAATTAAAATATTCTTCTAAAGAATAAATATTTTTATACAAATATCCAAAATCCAATTCAATCTATAATCATTTCCAAAGAATTCAATAATTTCATATTGACAATTTAGTTTGTGGCCCAAAAGCTTTAGTATTAGAGAAAGGATATCAAAGAGATTCTATTCAAAGAAGTCATGGTATACATGTAACCAAGAATTTGATACTCAATTTTATTCGCAATTTTAACCCCATTAGATGAGAATGAGCTCCTGCGGAAGACTGCGAGTTCCCAGAAGTTCTAAGACTGTGGGAACTCGGCCACAGCATTTCGCTGACGTGGTCAAGCGACGACCACGTCGGATAATAATAAAAAATTAATTTTTAAATATTTTTTTTGAAAAAAAAATTTTAATTTTAATATTTTTTATTTTGTTTTTTAATTTTTTAATAATTTTTAAAAAAATTTAAATTTTTTAAATTTTTTAAATTTTTTAAATTTTTTAAATTTTTTAAATTTTTTAAATTTTTTAAATTTTTTAAATTTTTTAATAATTTTTTAATAATTTTAAATTCTGGACAGCCCTGGCTGGTTCCCAGCCTTGGGAACTGGCCTGAAACGGCCCTCCAGGGCAGCTGAATCCCATCTAATGTGATTTGACACTTAAGACATAAAATATCTTGATAGATGATTTCTTTGTTTCTAAAGAAACAAAGAATACATCCATTGGTCCAAAAATTGAATTTGCTCATACTTGATTAAGTACCTAGCACCAAGGCAACATACTTCAAGGATTAAGTATTGAGCACACATCAAACCACTTCATGGCAATTTCACAACCCATCATGAGGCCACAAATTTAGAAAGGGAGTATTTTTCTTGCTATTTGATTTGAAAGTTTTGCCTTAATCATGAAAGGAAAAGAACCAAAACCATGTTACTTTAATGAAAATGATCTATTTTTTGGACCAACAGGTAAACTTTTCATTTCTACATTAATTGTAAAAGTCATAAAATCTATTCCAAAAATATATTCAAGGAGGTCTTCAAAGGATGCTACAATCCGTAAGTGGTTAACAAATAAATTTCCACTTCATTGTAGAAGTGAAGAATGCACTTCTATGTGGAAAAATCCAATTATTTTGGCCGCTCAATTGTGAAATGTCTTGTCCTTTTAGGGTTCAAGCTTTCATGTATTGTGGGCTCTGCCTAGTGATAGGTCTTGTCAGTTAGGGTTCAAGCTTTTGTGCTTCATAGGCTTTGCTTATTAATAGGTCTTGTACTTTAGGGTTCAAGCATTTGTGCTTTGAAGGCACTACCAAGTGATAAGTCTTGTCTTTTAGGATTATACTTATTCATACCTATTAACAAATTAGATGAATAAGCTATGATTTTCCAAAGTATGGTAAATAGGAGTTTCTTAAACCAATCCTAAAATCTCAAGAATAGTCAGGATACACTTTAGGCAAGAATTTGCAACAATAGCTAGGTCAATTTGAGAACCAAATCAAAATTAGGTGTAGTTATCTTAATACTTTGATTGACTTTAACAACACTAGAAGTCCAAGAAAGTATAGTTTTTAATTTTTTTTAATTAGTGTACCATATCACTTTCATATAGTTAATTAGATTGCATGACCATATTGATGAGCATCAACTCCTAGAAGACAATTGTTTGTTGAATGGACAATTAAAAAGACAATTTTGTTTAAATGTTTACACAATTTTTACACAAAGTATGAACATGCACTTCTTTTGTGGGAATAAATGATTTTTTTTAAACAGGTGCTTAGATCAAAATTTATATTGCCTCAAACCTTTTGGTTAGCTTGACATATTTGGGCATCTATTGGGCATCACTTGTGAAAATCCTCATTGACTTTTGGAATTTGGCATGTAAGTAACTAATGAAATATGACATATAATTGTTTAAAAAAAATTAGTTGTCAAATCACATTGCAAGAGGAGTCAAACTTTCCTGACTATGTCGAGATTAAAATAAATAAATAAAACTTCAAGTCCTACAATTTTACAATTGGTGAAGTCAAAGTTCATGAAATATTTCCTCATACTCAGAATGTTTGTCTCTAACCTTTGACATTTTGGAATTATGATAAAAAAATATTTCCTCATTGCACAAGAAATCATCAAAAAAATGACTATTATTTTGCTAATTCACTTCACCTCCTTCAATGTAAGGTGATTTAAATAGAATGTGTTAGACTCCACATTTGCTTCTTAAATTTTTCATAAACAGAACATTCCATAGTATTCATGCCCACTACCTTTCTTTCATGCACCCTATCGTCAAATTGAGCATCCACCAATTCCCTTGGCTCTTAATGAAGTATTGTTGAATGCGGAATATTCTAGACCATCTGTTGTAGAGCCAAGGCAATGACAATGCATGGTACAAAATGTTATGGTGAATCTAACATCACATAATTATGAATGGTGAAAATGTCATTTTTGTGTAGAACAAAAGTTTTAACCAAAAGTGCTTGAAGTCTAATGACCTAGTTTTGCAAGAGTGAAAAAAAATTCTCTCTTCAAACATTATAATCATTCAATCCATATGGTCAAATGAGCTGAAATGTATTCCATACATTGCCCTACTTGCTTAATAGAATTCAACATTGTTGAAAAAAATTTAAATTGATTTTGAACAATGCATAAAAAATTGGAAGTCCTAGACCTTTCTTATTCCAAAATACTCTTCATTTTTCAAGTCATCCTTTTTGACATAGGTGCATTTTGACAAAAGATTTCACTTTGAAATAATTTTGTTTCAAAACAACAACTACAAGATTTATTTGTTTATATATCATTTTATGTTAAATTTTAATCCCTAATGATCCCATGGGGCTCAATTGAAACTTAGAGGTATTGTAATACATGTCATTTATAACATTTTTTCATTAATAGAGATTATGTCATACATCATGAATATGGTCAATTTACCATATTTCAATGCTAAATATTTTTTCTAATCAATTTCAAGTGCTTCAATCTAAAAATTCACCCAAATTACAATTTCTACTTTGATAATGTCACATTTTTTTGGTTGACTACAATTTTGTTTATTATTTATTAGTGTAAGAATTCCAAATATTTGATAGTGAAAACATCATTATTTTTCCAAAATAGAATCTTTTTAACGATTTAACACTCTTGTAAATTTTGTATTCATTTTCTCATAAAACAAAGTAAGGTAATGGCGAATTTAATGTTACCTATACCAATGACCTATTAAGACAATCCATTTTTCTCTTTCTTGATATCATAACTAATCTATGGATTTTGCTACTTAGAAAATCCCCTTACAAGAATAAAAAATGGTTGCATGGGTCATTAATGATTAAAGCTATAAAATGTTTTGGATTGAAACTTTTGAATTTCAAAAATCCTCTTATGACAAGATGTAACTAAAAATTAACATGGGCAATCACATACAAAATTTGTTGATTACATTGCATTTAGAGATTGTACCATTTAGGAATGCTATGAAATCTAAGAAAAACAATCAAAATAAAAAATGTGAATGTTGTAAGATGCTAAAAGTGTATTGTGTTAAAAATGTATCGTGTTAAACTCAAGTAGAAATTAAAAAAAGGTCTCCAAAACTAGTGTAGAATAATATGCGAAAGGAATTTTTAGAATATATGTCATCTTAGGTTTTTATCTTGAGAAAAGAGTAAAATATTTAAAAGAGTCTAATAAAATCTTCTTGTTTCTAAATAAAAAGAACTTCAAGGCAATCCATTGATCTTGAAAAATAAATTATTTAATTGCTACATCTTTATCCTAAAAGGGCACTTGGAATATGTGTGATCTTACTCTAAAACATATTTTCAAAGAGAGTAAAATTTGAAAAGGTTCAAATAAAATTAGATGTAAAATAATCATGAGGGTCATAAACTCCAACTTCTCAAACATATAATAAGAAATAGTAGAGTCAAGTGTTTCTTACAATCTTCCACCAACCATGCAAATGATTATGGTTCATAGTTTTCACTATTTACAAATAAAAATATTAAAATATAGAATCCATGATAATTTATACAAAAACAAATATTCAAAAGGTTTAGATCAATCATGAAAACGACTAGTAAAAGTAGTGCTTAATATCATGAAGTAAAATATTTAGACATTTTAATAAAATATTTATAAATGAGATATTTATTTTTAATATAATAAAAATAAAAATAAAAATTTGAAAAAAAGATTTACTCATAATTTTGTGTCCATTGGATAAGTCAAACTATAAAAACAAAATGCATTTATCTAAAACTCTACATAACAACTGCATAAAAACGAAGAATATTGTAATTTTATGTAGAATTATGTATATTTCTAAGTACATGTTGAATTTTTTTTCCCCTTAGGATCTCATCTCAATTTTACAAAACCTCAAAACTTTGTAAAAAAAATTTTAACTAAAGGAAAGCGTGATATCTCTATATCATATAGAATCAAACAAAAGAAATTACAATTTTTGTTTAAAATGCTATAGGATATGAGCATTCAACACCTTGTACTATTTTGCATCATACATTGCACGTATCACGTAAAATTGGGCATATTAACTTCAAGGGAATTTTTTAATTATATTTGAAATTTGTATAAAAGGTGAAAAATATATTGCTAAACTCAATAGATACATTTGTGCAATTCCTAAGAAAATAAAATATTGAATCAATTTTTTGGTTTATGAAATTTTAAGTTTAAGTGTTTTTTTGTATTGTCACAAATCTGAATTGATGATTTTCAATTCAAAATTTGAACCTCTTTTTCTTCTACTAAAGTTGCAAGAATTAATAGAAAGATTTATAAAAAACATAAATTCATTGTTCTCCATATAGATGGAAATAAGACTTTTTGTACACATATTTGTAGACATTTAAAAATATCTTTCTATAAAATTTAAAGTGGGATGCCATCATTATGAGGTTATTAAAATTGATTTATTCTTTTGTACTTTTTCTAAATGTTTTTGTTATTTTCTAGTAATTGTAATAAAATAAATGCGAACACACAAAGTTTTTTCTTACAAAATTTTTGGAGTGAAATCATTTGAGACCTTAATTTTTGGGATATTTTAATTGTAATATTCTACCATTATTTAATTTTCTATATTATCTTTGAATTTTAAATATATTTTTTTCCAAAAGCTCATAGTACTCAAAGTACCACTTTTATATACAATATAATTAAAAAGTGTTTCCTTCTTTCAATCCATATCTCGCAATCTGTAAGACCATTGTTTTTGAAATATCTTCAACAATTATTCCTATTGGTCTAGTGCAAGCTTTTGCAATTGAACATGAAAAAAGTTGTTCATTTTTTACACTTTGCAATAGAAATGGCAAATTTTGAGTGTTTTTAACAAACCTATATAGTGAGTCATGAAAATTTAGGAATGAAAGGAGCATATACATCAAGGGTGATAAAAAGTGAGATACAAATTATACCACTTGTAGGGATCAAGAAGACTTTAAAAAATAATCGATGTAAAATAAATCAAGCAACCATATATAATACTAAATAGCAATGATAGATTTTTTTCTTTATAAATAGTATATATTTTTTTAATCATTGGAGGCCCTTTTTATGTTGCTTCCCTTTGAAGCAAGGGAATGCTTTTCACAAATTGGAATTTGATTATTTGGGTCCATGGTATAAACTCTTCAATTATTTAATGATATGCTCCATAGTGAAGAGTTTATTTACAATGAAAGAATCTACAAATTCAAGGAAGAAAGGATAACCTTCAAGTGGAGATTATGGAAGACAAAGATTATACCCTTCCAATGGGATTGAAATACTCTTACTATATCCTTTCAACTTCTTGTTATTTTAGAGATTATGATGTCATAGGTGCAAATTTATAACCTTCAAGAGTTTAAGATGCAATCAACCCTTCATGTTCCATGTGATATTAGACTTGGGCAAAGCTTGACGATCTTGGTGCAAACACTTTCAAGTCTTCCATTAAATTTGAAACCTTAATTTTCTAAATTTGGAATTTTCAAATTTTCAAATTTTAATGA
This sequence comes from Straminergon stramineum, assembly GCA_963920665.1. Lineage (NCBI taxonomy): Eukaryota > Viridiplantae > Streptophyta > Bryopsida > Hypnales > Calliergonaceae > Straminergon > Straminergon stramineum. The sequence goes on from OY987265.1 coordinate 4,294,596, forward strand.
ACTAACTTCATAAAACACATTAAGCTAAAAATTGGTCAAAGTAGTGTCTACCACCAATTACATGAAATTGAAGTTTAATGCCAATTTGAAAGCTCAATTGCAAGCCTATGTACAACATCCATATATTCTGGTTGCTCTAAGGATTTAGATAGAGTAAAGGTTTAGGCTTAGAGTGATCCGCTTTCAAACTTAATTTGGAGTCTAATTCTTGAAGACCCTATGCACAAATTGCTCAGCATACTTAATCCCAAGTACAAACCTCCAAAATAAATGTTTATCTAGAATTGCCACTTTGAATCTCAAACCTAGAAACCATGTCGTAGTCCCGCATCCAATACGTGTGGTGGGGAGCGTTCTATACATCTTGACACATTCTAACAGCACATGAGCAGAATAATATATGTAATTCAATAAGAGCTACGTCAGATTGAAGATACAACAAAATTTTGCAAACAAAAGAGATTGTATAGCACACATCCTGCTTGAATGGATCTCGTTCTATACTTTTGTTGTGCAAAATTACTGAAAGAAAGCTTGTAACATTAGGAGGCTTATAAATTGACAAACGCTTAAGATTTAAGATGTCATGAATTAGTGGTATGCTGCTGTACCTAACTATAGAGCAGTATGTAGCCAAACTTCAAACTTCAGATCCACCAGATCCGACACTCCAAAATTCAAGCTTCAAATCCGACTAACATTGATGAAACACTCCAAACTTCAAACTTCAGATCCGACTAACATTGATGGAACATTCCAAACTTCAAGCTTCAAATCCAACTTCTACGGAGGTTCAGATCCAAATTTCACAGAGCTTTGGCAAGATTGAAGTAGTTGTAGCTCTAGCTCCTCGGTACCACCAAAACTCAAACATCAAACATCAAAACATAGGAATACAAACAATCAGTTGGGGCAGATCAGGTCTGTGTTCACATGTGGGGGAAATTCGGTGAAGATCACTAGTCGGAGAAGCAAAAAATTCGACAGGTCCGGATCAGCAGAAACATTTGAGGGCAGAGGGGATAAGTCGCAAGGAGCAAGTTGGATGGGCAGGTCGGAGGGGCACAGGGCTCAAGGCGCAGGGCGCAGGGGAGGAGGTCAGAAGGGAGGAGGTTGGGACGGTATCATGCACACGGCAGTGAATGGCCCCCTCCATCCACATTCGGGGCAATGAGGGGGTCAATTCCCCCTTGCCAGTTACAGCAGCCCTGGATTCAACGCGTCTTCCCCAAGTAACTTAGCCTCCCATTGGAGTTTACCACTGTTGCAAATTCCTGGAAGGTCAGTATAGCGAATGGAGGAGGTGGGTACTGGGAGCATTCCTGAACAAGTTCAGTTTCATCAACTCCCACACTCCTCCAAGTTAAAAAATGTTAGAAAGTTCAGTTTACGAATTCATCTCTACACAAAATAGTGAAATTAGGTTGCCTTGATAATTAGGTTGCCTTACAACAAGAAAGTTGCTTTACAAGCCATCAAAGTCAACAAATATTTTTAAAAATATTTCCATTTGTACACATAGAGGTTCATAAGTCCTAATTACAACAATATCTAATTCAAAAGTAGTGCATTCTCATACAATAACTGAAAATATTTAAATAGTGTCAAATGTCGAGAAATTAGTGTGTGGCAACCTAATTTCACTATTTTGTGTAGAGGAATAGCTTCAACTCAAAATGCAGAATCTATGGTAATTGCTTGTGATTAACCAACCTCACTGGTCGGCGTCGTTTGGTGATCCAGGATCAACCCTATAAGGATGGGCCTGTGACCATTGATTTGAAGCCTCAACTATCATCACTTTATCTTTTGCCATTTTGCAACTGGATATGAGTGAAAAAATTTAAATTTAAATTTTAGAGATGAAGTCATTTGTCTAATACAAGTTTTAAAATTTTAAAACTTTATAGAGAAAATTTGAAATTACTGTGAATTTTTTAAGAAAAAGAAGAAGAAAATTCATATCAAATACAAAATATACCTAAAAAATATGAAACTTTCACCACAAATTTATATTGTAGTGTAGAATATCATGGTATAAACCAAAGTTACCCTATCAATCTAAAATTAGAAAATCAACTAACCATGGTTATAGGCCCAAAGTTCATATTGCTATAAGATATTGAGATTTAAGAATTTTTCAAAATTTTCAATTGTAGTAGAAACTACACTTGACTAGCATTCATTTCATTACTTGAACTCAAATTAAAAAAAACATCACATTTATGGTTGAAATTCACATCATGAGAAAACAACAAGAAATCGTCAAAATACACTCAAAGGGTGATCCACGGATTCATCATCTTCTACTTTGCAAAAGTCAATAAGAACACAATGAAGGACTTAACAATACTATTCACTGAAAATGTACTCAAATACCTTCCAAAGAAATAAATTGCATGAAATTTTTTTTTTCATCATACAAGGCCAAGTGAAGTCATCCATCATACTACTTTGGTCTACAATGTCCTTATTGGGGTAACCCTAGAAGGATGCTACAGACAATAAATGTTTGATGGATGACTTCACCTGAGATTGTAGGATGGAAAATAATGTTCTTTCATCCAATTTTTTTATGTGGAGGGTACTCGACTACTTGAGTATATTTTCACTAAATAGTATTGCAAAGTCCCTCATTAAGGTATTCTTGATTTTTCTAAAAATGAAGAAACTAAAAAAATGGATTACCCTTGTAATGTATTTTGACCATTTCTTGCTATTTTCTCTTGATGTGAATTTCATCCATAAAAATGATATTTTTTGAATTTGAGTCCAAGTAATGAAATGAAGCTTATCAAGTTCAATTTCTACTCCAACTGAAAATTTTGAAAAATTCATAAATTTCCATGCTATATAGCAATCTAAACTTGGGGCCTATAACCATGGTTTGTTGATTTTCTAATTTTAGAGTGACACTGTAACATTGGTTTATACCAAGATGTTTTCAATTGTAATATACATCTATGTTGAAAATTTCAGATTTTTTGAGTATATTTTGTATTAGATATGAATTTTCTTCACTTTTTCTTAAAAAATTCACAATAATTTCAATTTTTTCCAAAAAACTTACAAATTTTTAATGACTTGTAGTGTACTTATGACTTCATCTCTAAAAAATAAAATAAAACAATTTCATTCATATCTAGTTGCAAAATGGCAGCAAATAAAGTAATGGATACGGAGGCTTGAAATGAGTGGTCATGGGCCCGTCCTTTTGGGGTTAAGTTCGTGCATTTTCCCACAGTTTTTGTTTTTTTAGCTGAGTCCCCAATACCATAGTGGGTGACTTAGCCATGGGCAACTGGTAAGACCTCTTTTTTGTTTTTTTCACAAATGAAACGGGCAACTGGTAAGACTTCTTTTTTGTTTTTTTCACAAATGAAACGGACAACTGGTAAGACTTTGACGAAACTTTTGCTCAACTCAACTTACTGTCAGTACAGTGAGTTTCTGTAGAGACGTGCAGACCATCATCTGGAATCCTGATAATCTGGCTAAGCATTCCAACAGCGCGGATCCCGTGTGTAACTTAATCGCCTCCGGGTGCCCATTTTGAGTAAAGTTTCTCTCTCGAATGTTCCTAGAATAAGTTAGTACACTTCACGTGGGGAAGGCAGGTCCCACGTGAATTAAATGTCCCCTTAAATTATTGCCCCCACTACCAACTGTGACTGGGTCACAGCTACGTCAAGCCTACCACACCAGTGTCCGGGGAGCTTTTGCTTACTGTCAGTACAGACGTGCAGACTATCGTGTGGAATCCTCAAAATCTGGTCCAGCTTTTTCCAACAGCACGGATCGGCAGCATTGGAATTTGGAAACGGTCCTCATCCTCAGAAGTCTTCATAGAATAGTAGTATGATAACTTAGTACTTTTCACTTGGGAAATTTGCCTAAGCACGCAAGCAGGTCCAACTACGACTGGGTCACGGGTACAGCAAGCCTACCACACCCCTGTCCCTGGCTCCTTCACAGTTCACGCTGGCTATGGCGCTCTTCCCTTTTTTCGAACTCTGCAACGATGCGACTCGTCCTAGTCTGGGTGTTTTTGCTTTAGAGATTCTTATCAAGCTTTTGCACCTCCGAAGCTGCAATACATCGTCTGATCATCTCCAAGTGCAAGTTCACACTCTCATCGTTCGTGCAAACTTTCCTGCATCGTTGCTACCACAGTCGGCATCTCGGAACTTATTTTAACTCTGTAAGTTTCGCAGTCCTGGGGTTGTGTCGTCGTTCTTTGAGGTAGCTTCACTTCCTCGCCACTTTTTTCTGTGTGATACCACAAATGTGGACTGTGGGGTTGGGGACTCGAGATCTGGATGTTGAGAGAGTTTGTTTACTCGTTTGTTTTTGTGTTCGTTTCCGTCATTTTGTTTGCAATGACATCGGCACTCCGGTCGCCCTTGGTTTACTAGCTTGTGTGGTAGCTTGTTGGCTTCTTCTCTGCTGCGTCATTTCATTGCTGGAGTTTCAAACTAACGATGCAAGATGATGGCAGATCGTCTCCTTGTTTCTTGTCGAGAGTGGGAGTTGGTGCTCTGTTTCTTGGGCAATCTGGGCCGCTCCTCTCCCTTCAATTGGATCCACATCGCATGTAAGGTGTGTAATCTGAATGGACCAACAAACTATTCCAAACTAAGAATCTTCCAATATTAAATTTGAAAGCATTAGAAGAGAATTGAGGCCTCCAAAGGGTTGTGAGTTATCTTCAAGCTCTCAAAGTTGGGAGCTTTGTTCAATAGGAAAAAGGTGCTGCCATGTGAGTTGCTGCTGTGGTTGGGACACTACCACGTCAATAGACACATCATAGATGACTAAAAAAAGAATTAAAAAAAAAATGAATATTTTCTTTGAGTTCCCCATAATTGGGGGAATAGCCCTGAAACAACCCTTTGGAGGCCTGGAATTTTCTCTAATGGTCTTGGTGTGTTTTTGTTTTTTCTCTCTGCTAATTGTGGATGAATGGTATGGTGTCTCTCTTTTGAGAGAATAGCGAGGGACTGTCACCTACTCACTTCACAAGTGAGTGAATTAATAACCTCCCATGTAGGCATTATCATTACCCTTAATATCTATATTTTTTTTGAACATGTTAGATTGCAATCAATATAGGATTAACAACTACATCCCATATCTCATACATATATATATGTATTTCATACCATATCAATATTTCGATTCATGTGTCTGTATTGTATACAATCTTGTATCCCATCCATGTATCCATATGTTATACCATATCAATTATATATTAGATATGTATTTTGTATATAATATTTGTTTGTATATTGTATTTATTCTCTCAATCACATTTATATCAAAGTTTCTTTGGTTTTGGTTTGCGTGTGTGGAGAAGTGGGATATGGGTGAATTAGGTGATTTATTTTATTTGAGGGAATTGAGTTGGAGAGAAGTCAAGGGTAGGTAAGGGGTGTCTCTTTTCAAGAGATAGTAGAAGAATGCATCTAATAGGTTTGGATAAGAAGCAACCCATGGCTAATGAAATTAAGGATAACAAGAGCATGTTGTTGCAACCATGGATGAAGGATAGATTGTAATTTTGATACAAATGAGAGATACGTTGTAATTATGATTCTTTTATGAAGTCATGGAATTCATCTATTAGTAACTTCTAGGGTTATTGATTGCAATTGAGGTGGAGTACTCTTGGTTTTGAATTGTTGCTAGGGTCCAATTGTGGGATCAACTTTATTGTAATTGCTTCCATTCTACTATTCAATGAGTTCCAATGTCTTACATAAAACCAATCATAAATTTCAACAAGTACCAACTTAGATTTTTGAAGTTGATCCCTCTTCTTTTGCTATAAGAAATGGAAGGACAATTTGGAGCTTGAGTGCTTTTAGTACATTCTTTTAGTCAAAGTCATCTTAGCTTTCGTATAAGCAAATTCAATTTTGATGAATTCTATATGAAATGGAGTAGGGATAAAATTTTGAGTACATTCTTGTGACATGACCATACATCTATTGAGATGAGAGTTTAACATGTTTGCTTGATTCTATTGAAGTTGATTATGAACTATCCCTCATTTGCTTGGTAATTGTCAAGAGTCAACAATACATAAACATTTCTAACATCTAAGTTTCATTTGTTAAACAATATGTTTTTGATATAGACTTATAAACTAGGAGATATGACATGTCCCCCCAAATTTTTTTGTCAAGTCTTATACTTGTATTTTTCTCAACAAACATAGTGCTACATAGAGAGTTGTCATGTCAATGAGTTGTGATTGTAGAATTTTGAGATTGAGGGTAGTGAGTGATGTATGTGTTGGATATTGTCAATGTATCCAATTTGTATTTATGATGTGTTATTTGTAAAACCTATTCAATTATGTTCTAATGAGTTGACTTCATCTACCAAGGAATATTTAATCCTAGTTTAAACTATCCAAAATTTTGCATTATTCTTGTGTATCTAGATCATATTCTTTGTTATAGTTTGGAATGAAATCCTTGATACCAATTGTTGTATATTAACAACATTATTAATCATTATTTTGTGGATTTCTTGATTTTATACTTTATAATGTTATTGCAAAGTTTTGTTACTTATTAAATTTGGATAATATTGTTGTATTTTGTAACCTTAGTTATTGTATGATAGTAAATTAGTCTAAGTATTAGTATATATTATTAATAAAACTGTTTATAGGAGGTTATTTTAAATGGATTGGAAATAGAGTTTTTTTGAGGCCCTTCCTATTTTTCTTTGTTTGAATGTTATGTTCTAATTATTTTCTTTGGATTTGTTTTGAAGTTACTCTGGATCTTTGACATATTTCTCCATTTGATTAAAAAAATGGGGTGCTTTTTGATGGGGATTGTGATTTTGATCATACTGGCTATCTTCAGATTTTGGAGATATATGGGTTTTGCATGGTTTACTCGGTGAGCATAAATATTCTTTAGTAATTGTTAGGGATTGAAAGTGGATGTTAGAATATTGTAGTGTTTAAATTTCAAAGTTCTTTGTATAGTTATTTATTTGATTTACATCAATCTTTATAAACAGTCTTGTTTCAAGCATTTTTGAATGAAATGAAAGTGAAGTATGTATTCTTATTTCAAAACAATAGATAGTTACTCTATGACTATTGTTCAATGAATTTCAATTTGTTCAAATTTTAAATTTATACTATAGGATAATTGATTTCACTATATCTTGACATGATATCTTATTAACTTTGAATATTACATACTTCATAGGAAAGACAAGGATTTTTCACAAGTGCAAAGTTGGTATTACAAAAGACTACGCAATGATATACCCCATCTTGAGGAATGGTTGGAGACTTTGAATGCATCTTCCAAAGAGAAAGTTTTGAATAAAAATCAATGTGTACATCTTTTGGGCAAACTCATACTAGCCATGAAGGGGATTGACAAAATGTTGTCAATTGCTACCCTCAATATCAAATTCCACTTTGTGTGTGAAGAATTGTTTGTTCTTCAAAAGAAAGTAGAGATTATGAGAAACAATTGCATTGAAGAAGAGCGATGGTGTCATTCGGTTGTATTTCAACTCCAAAACAAAGAGACTTTTCGTGAGCTACTTCTAGATCTCAAGTGTTGTTATGATACAATGAGGGAAATGTACTTGTTCCACCATCCAAATCAATCCAATGACATCCCACCTATTCTATTTGATGCAGCTACCTATGATCAAGTTCTTGAAGATGCACAAGAACTAAAGAGGAAGCTTGAACTTGTACGTCGAGGAGAAATTTCAAAGGATTATGAAATAGCACAACATCTATTGTTGAGACTTAGAAATTTGGTTCGAGTTGATGGTGGAGACTTGAATGCTTTAGAGGTTCCCAAGGATTTCAAGCCACCAAAACTAATCCAAAAAATAGGTGGAGATGTGTACAAATCGAGTTGGTTTGGATTGAAGTGTGCTACAAAAGTGTTGGAAGGTGATCCCGAATATCTCATAAAAACTCAAACAGAGGCAGGAATCTTGGCAGGCTTGGGTCATCCGAATCTAGTTCAATTTTTTGGTTGTGGAATTATCCAAAAAGTTGGTGACAATTCTAAGGAAGTAGGACTTATTGGCAAACTGCATTTGGTGATGCAATATTTGAAATCAAGCTTGTCTCAAATATTGAAAAGTTTCATTCAATTTTTTGGTTTAGGGACTATCCAAGACATTGACGAGAATGTGGAAGAAGGTAAAATTGAAGAGATGCACTTAGTGATGGAATTGATGGATTCGAACTTATCTACTTTGTTGAAGAAAGCTAAAAGACCTTTACCCTATCATGTTGCACTTGACATCATGCTCCAAATCGCAAAGGGTGTGTATTACCTTCATGACATGCAAGTTGCTCATCTTGACTTGAAACCTGATAATGTCTTGTGTAGTTCAATACCAATGGAAGATTTGGATCCTTATCGCATATTCAAGGTTATGGATTATGGAACTTCTCAATTGGAGGTTTGTAACAATCGAGAGTCAACAAAGTATCAGTTTGGAACACCAAGATATATGGCCCCTGAAATGATCAAGGGAAGTAAAACTCCACGGTATCTATTTCAAGCGGATGTGTGGTCCTTTGCCATGATATGCTCAGAGATTCTATCTCGAAAGGTTCCATACTCTGATTGGAAACTAAGAGATATTTATGATCATCTAAAGGGTCCGTTTGGCTCTAGCTTTCGACCATCCCTACCCAACGATTGTGAAGAACTTACAAACTTAATCCAAGAATGTTGGTCTCATGACCCTCTTCAACGCCCAACATTTTCCAACATTTGTGACCGGCTCACCAATTTGAAGAAGTCTTTCTTGAAGGAAGGGTCTTGTGCCTTACGAGATTCCATGTCCATTGTGAACCATGTCCCAAGGGTATGAAATTGCCTAATTATAAAGTTAAATTCATTTAGTGATGTTTGATTTATGTAAATCTCTTTTATACTTTGCAATCATTATTTTGAATGTAGTTTGATATTTTAATTTGATAATGATTTTCCAAATGTTCCTTTTGTACATGTATAGGTAAATGAGCCAATTGTTCCTCTCATGGAAGTCCCAATTGATTTAGATCATCAATTGTCTAAAGCCAAAGGGCTTTTGAAAAAGAAGTATATAGGCATTGTGGGCATGGGTGGAATTGGCAAGACCACACTAGCCAAGGCAATATTTGATGACCCGACTGTGAAGTCCTTCTACCATGTTGCATGCTTTGTTGTCGAATGCAAGAACTATCAAAATTCCTATGAAATATTGTGCAAGATATTACCAGAATGTGGTAATGATTGCAAACCCCCAAATTTGGAAGAAGCCCAAAAAATGATGAAGGAACTCTTTTTCAAAAAGAAGGTTCTTTTAATACTAGATGATATCAAGGATGAGTCTCAATTGCTAGACATTTTACCTCTCGACATCATTCAAGGTAGCAAAGGGACCACAATAATTATTACAACACGTGATTGGAGTACCATAAATTCATTTGTGGGCACAAAGGGAAGGTTGGATGTTGAATTGTTGGATGAAAAGGCATCAATGGAACTTTTCACCTCTCACCTTTGTTGGGGTGTAGCTTCTCTATCACCGGACTTTGTGGCTTTGCGCAAACAAGTTGTACAAGCTTGTAATGGCTTGCCTTTGAGTTTGAAAGTGATGGGTGCATTTCTCCGCAACAAAGAGAGGTTGCGAAGTTGGGAACGAGCCCTACAAAGGATGGCAAGAGGAAGGAGCTTGGATGGTGACAAAGAAATTTGGAACACTTTGCAAATAAGCTTTGATGGATTGAATGAGGGGGTAGAAAAGAGGATGTTTTTGGACGTGGCATGTTTCTTTTGTCGAGATGTATATCCATTTGGCATATCAAAATCAACAATCTTGTCTATGTGGTCCAAAGATGGTGCCCTTCCTATGGATGAGCTGGATAGATTGATCAACAAGTCATTGTTGAAGGTCAATAGAGATGGTAACATTCTCCAGATGCATGACCAACTCCGTGACATGGGGCGAATGATTGCAAAGCATACAAGGATTTGGAACACGTCTATGCTACCTGAAAGTGAATTTTCAAGCAAGGTAATATTCTATTCAAGCAATTGACATCATGATAATTGCACACTTTTGTAAACATTCAAATGTAATTAGAAGATAGATGCCCCTATAGTGTTTCAAAAATCATAAGATTTCAAATATGTTCGAAAAAATCATTACCATTTGAAGCCTCTTCATGAAAATATAATCCATTCTAATTTATTCATCTTCGAATGTAGGATCTTCAAGAACTTGAAGGCATTTCTTTGCAAGGGTCTCTGAACCAACATGTGCCTTTGATAAAACATAATAGAAATTTTCATTTTAAGAAACTTCGTTTATTGACTTTGGGGAGCGCTTTGGACAATCCTAAAGCATATAATGACCACTTGGGATCTTTACTTGAAATAGCTTCACAATGCTCTCAATTGGAGGGAATTATGAGTTGCTGTTCAAATCTAACAACTTTGCCAAAAGAAGTGGGGAACTTGTCTTCCTTGACTACTCTAGATTTGAGGTGTTGTTCAAGCTTGGAGGCCTTGCCAAAGGAAGTGGGGAACTTGTTTTCCTTGACCACTCTAAATTTGAGGTGTTGTTCAAGCTTGGCGGCCTTGCCAAAGGCAGTGGGGAACTTGTCTTCCTTGACCAATCTAAATTTGAGAGGGTGTTGAAGTTTGGCAGCCTTGCCAAGTGAAGTGGGGAACTTGTCTTCCTTGACTACTCTAAATTTGAGGTGGTGTACACGGTTGGTGGCCTTGCCAAAGGAAGTGGGGAACTTGTCTTCCTTGACCACTCTGCATTTGAGGTCGTGTTCAAGGATGGTGGCCTTGCCAAAGGAAGTGGGGAACTTGTCTTCCTTGACCACTCTATATTTGAGGTGGTGTTCACGGTTGGTGGCCTTGCCAAAGGAAGTGGGGAACTTGTCTTCCTTGACCACTCTAGATTTGATTCAGTGTTCAAGCTTGGAGGCCTTGCCAAAGGAAGTGGGGAACTTGTCTTCATTGACCATTCTAGATTTGAGTGGGTGTTCAAGCTTGGCGGCCTTGCCAAAGGAAGTAGGGAACTTGTCCTCCTTGATCACTCTAGCTTTGAGTGAGTGTTCAAGCTTGGCGGCCTTGCCAAAGGAAGTAGGGAACTTGTCCTCCTTGATCACTCTAGCTTTGAGTGAGTGTTCAAGCTTGGAGGCCTTGCCAAAGGAAGTAGGGAACTTGTCCTCCTTGATCACTCTAGCTTTGAGTGAGTGTTCAAGCTTGGCGGCCTTGCCAAAGGAAGTGGGGAACTTGTCTTCCCTGAGCACTCTAAATTTGACTAGGTATTCAAGCTTGGAGGCCTTGCCAAAGGAAGTAGGGAACTTATCTTCCTTGACCACTCTAAATTTGACTCAGTGTTCAAGCTTGGTGGCCTTGCCAAAGGAAGTAGGGAACTTGTCTTCGTTAACCACTCTACATTTGAGTGAGTGTTCAAGCTTGGCGGCCTTGCCAAAGGAAGTAGGGAACTTGTCTTCCTTGACCACTCTATATTTGACTTGGTCTTCAAGCTTGGCAGCCTTGCCAAAGGAAGTGGGGAACTTGTCTTCCTTGACTACTCTAGATTTGACTCAGTGTTCAAGCATAGCAGCCTTGCCAAAGGAAGTGGCGAACCTCTCTTCCTTGACCAATCTAAATTTGAGGTGGTGTTCAAGGTTGATGGCCTTGCCAAAGGAAGTGGGGAACTTGTCTTCCTTGATCACTCTATATTTGAGTGAGTGTTCAAGCTTGGTGGCCTTGCCAAAGGAAGTGGGGAACTTATCTTCCTTGACCACTCTAGATTTGAGTGAGTGTTCAAGCTTGGCGGCCTTGCCCAAGGAAGTGGGGAACTTGTCTTCCTTGACCACTCTAGATTTGAGTGAGTGTTCAAGCTTGGCAGCCTTGCCAAAGGAAGTGGGGAACTTATCTTCCTTGCCCACTCTAGATTTGAGGTGGTGTTCAAGCTTGGTGGCCTTGCCAAATGAAGTGGGGAACTTGTCTTCCTTGACCACTCTAGATTTGAGTGAATGTTCAAGCTTGGTGGCCTTGCCAAAGGAAGTGGGGAACTTGTCTTCCTTGACCACTCTAAATTTGAGAGGGTGTTCAAGTTTGGCGGCCTTGCCAAAGGAAGTGGGGAACTTGTTTTCCTTGACCACTCTAAATTTGAGGTGTTGTTCAAGCTTGGCGGCCTTGCCAAAGGAAGTGGGGAACTTGTCTTCCTTGACCATTCTAGATTTGACTAGGTGTTCAAGCTTGGGGGCCTTGCCAAAGGAAGTGGGGAACTTTTCTTCCTTGACCACTCTAAATTTGAGTGAGTGTTCAAGCTTGGCAGCCTTGCCAAAGGAAGTGGGGAACTTGGCTTTCTTGACCACTCTAGATTTGAGGTGTTGTTTAAGCTTGGCAACTTTGCCAAAGGAAGTGGGTAATTTGTTTTCCTTGACCACTTTTCATTTGAGTTGTTGTTCAAGCTTGGCAGCCTTACCAAAGGAAGTGGGGAACTTTTCTTCTTTGACCACTCTAAATTTGAATGAGTGTTTGAGCTTGGAAGCCTTGCCAAAGGAAGTGGGGAGCTTGTCTTCCTTGACCACTCTAAATTTGACTGAGTGTTCAAGCTTGGTAGCCTTGCCAAATGAAGTGGAGAACTTGTCTTCCTTGACCACTCTAGATTTGAGGTGTTGTTCAAGCTTGGCAGCTTTGCCAAAGGAAGTGGGGAACTTGTCTTCCGTGACCACTCTAGATTTGAGGTGTTGTTCAAGCTTGGCAGCTTTGCCAAAGGAAGTGGGAAACTTGTCATCCTTGACCACTCTAGATTTGAGTGAGTGTTCAAGCTTAGGGGTCTTGCCAAAGGAAGTGGGGAACTTATCTTCCTTGACCATTCTAGATTTGAGTTGGTGTTTAAGGTTGGTGGCCTTACCAAAGGAAGTGGGGAACTTATCTTCCTTGACTACTCTACATTTGAGTGAGTGTTCAAACTTGGCGGCCTTGCCAAAGGAAGTGGGGAATTTTTCTTCCTTGACCACTCTACATTTGTGTGGGTGTTCAAGCTTGGAGGCCTTGCCAGAGGAAGTGGGGAACTTATCTTCCTTGCCCACTCTAGATTTGAGGTGGTGTTCAAGCTTGGCGGCCTTGCCAAACGAAGTGGGAAACTTATCTTCCTTGACTACTCTAAATTTGAGTGAGTGTTCAAGCTTGGAGGCCTTGCCAAAGGACGTGGGGAACTTGGCCTCCTTGACTACTCTAGATTTGAGTGGGTGTTCAAGCTTGGAGGCCTTGCCAAAGGAAGTGGGGAACTTGTCTTCCTTGACTACTCTAGCTTTGAGTGAGTGTTCAAGCTTGGCGGCCTTGCCAAAGGAAGTGGGGAACTTGTCTTCCTTGACTGCTCTAGATTTGACTAGGTGTTCAAGCTTGGCGGCCTTGCCAGAGGAAGTGGGGAACTTGTCTTCCTTGACCACTCTACATCTGAGTTGGTGTTCAAGCTTGGCGTCCTTGCCTAAGGAAGTGGGGAACCTGTCTTCCTTGACCACTGTAGATTTGAGTTGGTGTTCAAGCCTGGTGACCTTGCCAAAGGAAGTGGGGAACCTCTCTTCCTTGACCAGTCTAGATTTGAGGTGTTGTTCAAGCTTGGCAGCCTTGCCAAAGGAAGTAGGGAACTTGTCTTCCTTAATCACTCTAGATTTGAGGTGGTGTTCAAGCTTGCTGGCCTTGCCAAAGGAAGTGGGGAACTTGTCTTCCTTGACCACTTTGAATTGAATGAATGTTCAAACTTGGCAGCCTTGCCAGAGGAAGTGGGGAACTTGTCTTCCTTGACCACTTTGAATTGAATGAATGTTCAAACTTGGCGGCCTTGCCAAAGGAAGTGGGGAACTTATCTTCCTTGACCACTTTAGATTTGAGGTGGTGTTCACAGTTGGTGGCCTTGCCAAAGGAAGTGGGGAACTTGTATTCCTTGACCACTCTAAATTTGAGGTGTTGTTCAAGCTTGGCAGCCTTGCCAAAGGAAGTGGGGAACTTGTCTTCCCTGACCACTCTAGATTTGAGTGAGTGTTTAAGCTTGGAGGCCTTGCCAAAGGAAGTGGGGAACTTGTCTTTCGTGGCCACTCCAGATTCGAGGTGGTGTTCAAGCTTGGCAGCCTTGCCAAAGGAAGTCGAGAAGTTATATCATTTTGGTTGATTTCAATTTGAATCAGTGTTTTTTTCTTAGGTCTTTACTAAAGAATATGGGATGTACAACTTTCATACAATTTTTTCTTGGAATGAATGTTCAAATTATTGACCCTATATATTGGCTTTGTCAACTCCACCAACTTCAGTGCCTAATCTTTATTGCAAATTCTTTTGCCTCGAAGGTGATTGTCATTATGAAGTGTTTTGTGATGGATGTGAAGTGTCTCCCGTTATTGGTCCTCGCTTTAAGGCAAAGGCCACTCTTGAAATTGACTATGATTTGGGCCTAGATTGTTTTACAAAGTGGAAGCTATTATTGGAAAATTCAAGCCAATGATTTACAATAGTAGTTTGTAAGAAGTTTGAATGCATAGTATGTGGCTATACTTTGGATTGTATAGGCAATTTAATGAAATCCATTGAGGATTCATTTCATCATTTGGTTATATGGATTACAATGCAAGATAAGTTTTGTGTGTAATTGCATTGTTCTTTTGTAATTTTTATTTCTTATTTAGGAATATTGAGTCATTAGAATCATAGCACTTCTCTTGAATGTGTAACTATATATTGTGTACAGACACATACATTCTACCAAAATCATACCATGTCAATATGTGCCAAAGCATGAGTAAAAACAATAATGATCTATTAATGTCTCTATAAGTGCCTAAACACTATCACTATTACATCCAAATGAAACACGCAAGTGAGGTGGAACCGCTTATGTCCAATTGAAACCAAAATGCAAAGAATTCCATTCCATTTGAATGGTTTGCAAGACAAGGTTGCTAGTATGTGAGCTTGAAGTGGTGAGCCTATGAATAGGAATTTTTTTTTCTAAAAAATAATTAGAAGGGACCTATGACCATGGATTTTGAAAACCTTATAGTTCTCTAAAAGAAGGGTTATTTTTATGAAATATATTGTACTTTCAACTTTTAGTTCTTTTTCTTCTAGAAGCAACCAAATCACTACAAGGGAACAATGTCAATTCGGATACTATTAGTAGATTAGGAGGGGCTGATTTGGATAGTATTTTGTCAATTTTTTGTCAATTTTGACATTGTTAGGGTGATTGCAAGAAAGACTGACCGTTTTTGGTAGGATTTTGCAAAACTAGTTTTCTCTTCCACTATAACTTTTGAATTTTAAGCCCACTACCAAAAACAAAAAATACATTTCTAGATGTTTTGATTGTAATTGTATCCCTTATCTTTCAAAATATTCAAAAAATTATTTTATATTTAAAAGTCAATTTCTCTAATTAGTCATACTTTTGGAGGTTGTTGTTTTAGTATTGGGGAGTACCCAAATTTAATAAACTAAACCTAAAATTTTGGTGGTCAATTCCCACACTAGTTGGGCATGTTCCTTGTGAGGGGCATCAAAAAATACATTATTTTATGTCCTCCACATTTGTGCAAATAGGCCAAAAAGGGTCTCTATGGAGCGCACATTTATGAACATTGAAAATGTTTTAAAGTTTATTCTTTTGGTGAAATCTCATCACTATCAAATCTTCACCAATTTCCAACTTTTAGTTTTTTAAATTTCACTATGGTTAATTTATTAAAAATGAAAATGTTAAAATACCCCTTTTCTACCCACAATTACATATGTCCCCAAAAAGGGGTATTTTAACATTTTCATTTTTAATAAATTAACCATAGTGAAATTTAAAAAACTAAAAGTTGGAAATTGGTGAAGATTTGATAGTGATGAGATTTCACCAAAAGAATGAACTTTAAAACATTTTCAATGTTCATAAATGTGCGCTCCATAGAGACCCTTTTTGGCCTATTTGCACAAATGTGGAGGACATAAAATAATGTATTTTTTGATGCCCCTCACAAGGAACATGCCCAACTAGTGTGGGAATTGACCACCAAAATTTTAGGTTTAGTTTATTAAATTTGGGTACTCCCCAATACTAAAACAACAACCTCCAAAAGTATGACTAATTAGAGAAATTGACTTTTAAATATAAAATAATTTTTTGAATATTTTGAAAGATAAGGGATACAATTACAATCAAAACATCTAGAAATGTATTTTTTGTTTTTGGTAGTGGGCTTAAAATTCAAAAGTTATAGTGGAAGAGAAAACTAGTTTTGCAAAATCCTACCAAAAACAATCAGTCTTTCTTGCAATCACCCGTTAGTAGATTAGGAGGGGTTGATTTAGACACTGTTTTCTTGTAGTGGATGTAGTCCAATAGGGTCCAATTCTTACAATGATAAATGCTAAGTAAAATAACAAATGAACAAGATATAGTCATAAAACACACAAATCCAATCATAATAGAAATCAACACACAATTGCACGAATGCCTCATCCTTCTTCACACTGCCAATGTTGGAGTGGTCACGACAGTGTGAAAACTTCTACGAGAAGTAGGGCACCATCAAAGACGAGTGGAAGATGACTCCTACTGTGTTGTCTAGCCACTGGTAGTCACTAAAGGCGTGGTGGCCGCATTCGTGGCCGATGACCTACACTCTTGTTGCGACGCAGCTCGCGACAATCTAGTAGGCTATCCACATAGCCCAATTCAAGAGCCCATCATAGACAAAGTAGTTGGTGGAGTAGACAACTAGGTTGAGGATGCATCCTAACAAAACATGGTAAAAAAAACCCGTAGTCAATTTGCTACTAAGGTTCTTTTTGCCATGGTTTTGTGACAATGGAATCCATTGTTCAAAATATTCAAAAACATTGGTAGTCACTTGATTTTTTGGTTGTCAATCACACAAGTGCAAGTTGTTGGTTCATAATAATCAATGATTCCAATGCAAAGTCATAGTTGAAAGCACACATCAATGTTTGCGCATGCGTGTGCAACTTAAGAAGAAAAGTCTCGCACATAAAGAACTACAACAATTATAACTATTAATTATTTCAAGTTTCGGAACATATGTCGATTTCAATCAACACTCACATGCATTTAATTAATTATGAATGATTTTTCTACATCCTACAAGATAACAAAATACGTCAAAAAAAACCCACTTGATTTCTCATTACGATTTTTTTTAATTTATATTTCGAAAAATCGGAATTCATTAGTAGTTACTTTTTTTCTGTTGTCAATCAATCAATTTTTAAAATTGTAAGCCTTGAGAATTAATGACCATTCCAAAGTCCTTCTTCAACATGACATTGAAGTGTGCGTGCACTTAACCAATTGCGAGTGTGTAAAATTGACAACAAGCTCACAAAATTAAATGAATTACAAGTGCACAACATTGACTACAAGCTTACAAAATGACTGCAAGTGTCTATGCATGAAGTTTAAATCTATGACAAAAGGTAATCAACTATGAGTGCTAATTTTGTGTAATCCATTGGGAGCAAGTGAAATTGATTGAGCAAACAAAATCAATTGCAAATGCGCAAAATTCACTGCAAGCGTATGAAACTGAGTGTGACTAAATAAAGTCAAGTGCACATGCATGAAGTCCATTGTTAGTGCAAGTGCTTGAAGTTGACTAGTTCAATGCTAGTACAAACACATAAATTTAAATGTTAGTGCAAATGTGTGAAGTTCAATGCAATCGTATGCAGCAGAGTGCATATCCATACATGAAATCTAGTGCAAACACGCACATGAAGCTCGCAACAAGTGCAAGTGCATGAAGTCGAGTACACACATGTGAAGTTCTTTGCCAAATTTTGGATCTCATGTGCGTGCGTATGAAGTAGAATGCATGGAGGACATTTTTGTACACTAAATACTACACTACAAGCTAGCATCCATCAAGCATACACATTGTTACTTACATGTATCACAAAAGCAATAAAAGTACAACTTCATAAGGTTGTTGGTCAAATCTAGCACTACTGGTTTATATCAACTTATAAAATACAAATGATGAGTACAAACCTTAAGAAAAAGATTAAACAATTATAATAGAAAACTTGTATTGTCATAGTTTCTATAGCTATTTCTCCTCAGAAGCAAATTTCTACAGAATACCAAATGTTTGGCATTCGTCAATTGTTCTCTATAAAACTCAAGATCTTGGGATCCATCTGCCTAGCTATAGACTTGTGTGTTGCTACCGCAATCAAAATGAAGACCAAATTGGCCAATTCAAGATCAATTGTTCAAAGACACCCACGTACTTAATTACCTTGTAAACTACTGACAAAACTACATCAAGTTATAGAACTTACACTTCTTGGCTGTGATTGAACTTCCACACTCCTTCAAAATAACAAAGTCTACTCTTATGAATATATTGTATTTGATAACCAACAAATGAAGTAGAATTACCAAAACGATCACAATTACATATAGAGAAGAGGAAAACCTTTCAAAAGCCAAGTATTTTACACCAAATCACCAAATTTGCAAGCTTCGTAAATGGCTATCCAAACATAGTATTTGTTGAACAAAAAAAGGCATAAGCAACTTACAATATTTCACTTGTACCATTTGTTTTTCTTCTTATTAGCTAATCTCATGTGCACATCAATAGCATCGTGTAAAGGCTACCTGGAAGTTGATAATGGCATCACCAACAAAGACCTTGCCTAGTTAAGTAAAAAATCTACACAACTAAAAAATAAACTTTTATAGAAGGTGTAGAGATACCGAACTCCTTAAAATTGAGAAATAAAATAACACACTGAGATATGTAGCTCATAAAAGATGTAGAATGCAAATTTGAAGCTATCACTTCGTGTCAAAGCAACACAAAAAGAGAATAGCTTAAGTTGGCACTTAAGCAATGATGCAGTCAAGTAGTGACACACTATACACCATAATGGCAACACAACATAATCATCTTACTATCTGCCTAGATATTTAATCTCTACCTTTGCTCCAATGACCATCTACCTATTGTGCACAGTAAACCAAATGCCCATAAATGTGGTACATGATACTTAAATTGAAAAAAAACTACAGCTAAATAACAAGAAGGATGTAAAACCAACTCAATTGAGACCTAGTTAAATTCCAAAAGTTGGTTGATTGATCATTTCTGAAACAATGAAACGTGTTTGTACCAATATTAGCAGAGTTCATGTAATTCAAGTGCATTTTATATGGTGGAAAATGTTACTGTTGTCCCACAATCTCCATCTCCGACCAGTCTATTCCATTCGTTCAATGCAACTTTGAAATTCAACAATTCTTAAATACTAGCACTTCTCAGATTGCAACCTCCAATTTTTGGCCCTATTAACTCAACTCTTGCACACACTATGGATCCTGCTCAATCGCAAACAATGTTTTCAATTTTCTCTAAACAGAATTAGATATAAAAAATTGACAAAATTGAGATTCTCTGATGAAACCATCTTAGACCTCCATAGCTCCAATGTAAGGTAATATGCAAAAGCATCCTTCAAATTATTTTGTCAAACCTTGGGGATAGAAACTTCAATTTCCTATGAGAGTCTCAAGATAAGATGAGATCATGTGAGCTAAAACCAGATTGATTTTAGTGGCTCTAGAGGTAGAGAAACGGGCAAAGTTGTTGATGGACAAGGTACTCATGATACCATGAAAAAGAGGAGAAAATAATTCATTTGTCCTTTTTAAATTTGAAAGCGCTAAGGAATGAAATGGACCCAAAGACACGTTGTAAGCTCGCTATCTCTAATTGAGTGCTAATGATGGACGGAGCTCCTTCAATGAGATAAAGCCCAATTGATGATTTATACTGCAAATGATAATTTCAACATGCTTATAAACAATCTATCTAGGCTTACCCTACAAGGATTCTCAAAACAAAGGCCTTTCTTATATCAAGATTCTAACAAAAGCAACCAAAATTACAAGCTATCAATGATTCAATGTCCACATTTCATCCATGTTAGCAAGGTTGTTCCGGCAGACAGTTCAACAACTCGACGAACACGACATCCAACACATCAAGTAGACCCTCTTGTCCGTCTAATAGAGTCAAACTTAGCTTTGACTTTTAAAAAATTTCACCTTGCCCATGAGGCCACTTGGATGCCATGTGGCAGACACATGTCTTCCACGTAGCATCCTAAAGGGGCGCATGCGGGTGTGGGTGACTTCGGGTTTGGGTGACCATGAGTAGGGCGACTCCGGGTTCAGGTTGGTGGGCGACCGCGGGTGTGGAGTACATGGCAAGCTACAAAGCAAAGACACGAAGTGAGAATCCAAAGGGAAGTAACGCCCTACAATTACCCGTGGTCGCCCCAAAAGACCCATAGTCGCCTCCTCGGACCTGAATGTGCCCTACCAGACCCATGGTCCCTCCCCGAGATCCGTGCGCGCCCCTTGGAGACCGCGGGTTCAACCGGTGGTCGCCCACCCGCACGCACCCCATGATCAACTCTCATCCGCGCTGGCCCCACCTATTTATCCACTCGCCCAAGACCTTTTGGGCACCTTTCATTGAGGCTTCTTGTCTTGTATCCTTTAGTGGCTATATGCGTGAACCTTGACTATTTACTATTTATTACATTCATCCACCCTTCTTACCTTAGTAGTTGTGGACCACCTAAACTCCCAAACGAGTTTTTTGAGCCTTAGACACGACAATCATTGATGGCCAATGGAGTTAACAATGCTAGGGCATTGCCTATCTTTGCTGCTGCACAGACCGCCAGGGCATTACGGAAGGCTGCCAAAGACAAACATCGCAAGCGTAGAGGCACTATTCATCAGAAGCGATTGCACGTGCTCAATAGTGAAGCCCACCTTGCTTTTAAGGGTTGGAATGAAGAACCAGAGCCTTGGACAATACAAACCTACGAAGACTACATCGAGTGGTGCAACATCGGCAAGTTCTTTCCTTTATGGCGTCATCATTATAATCGGCACACCAATAAGGCCAACTTGAAGTACTGTGAGAATTCAACATTCCTTCAAAGATGCATTGAATTGTGGCAAGTCTTCTATAAAACCGCCTTTGTAGATAGGAACGAGGTTCCCCTCTTCCTTGCTAGAGGAGCATATGCTGAGGTCGCTCTAAACAAAGAGGTTGATTGGAGTACAATCAAGGGAAGTACATATGTCACTCGTCCAAAGAGTGGTTTCATCCCAAAAGGAGTTCTAGCCTTTCCTGAGGGGGGACTTGGTCCTATTCGAAGTGCATACAAAACGCAAACCCCTGCCATTGAGGTTGACACTGAGGAGTCTAAAGAAGATGATGACTCTGATGGTACGCGCGTCTATAGGGTCATACGAATCGTGGAGCAATCCGTTTGCCCTAGTGAGGTTCAAAATGAAATTGTAGAAGGACCTGCGACATCCATGGGACAACGACCAAGGCAACCATCTAGAGTACAACGTTCAACAACACGAGTGGGACCCGCATCGATTCCAACTATAGTTCCTAACCCATCGTTGCCAACACAGCGCACAAAGGACGTCTTCGACTTCGGGCCCGATGAGGACATGGCTATGGAAGAAACTGACCGTGTTCCCATTTCTCCATCAACAATGGGCTCGAGCCATGACATTATGACTTTGGCAAAAGCTCTGGACCTCCTCAAGACCAAAGATGTTGAAATTTCTTCACTACAAAATGAAATGAGGAAATTGCGATGTGAGTGTGAACACAAAAGTACACTCATCTCTCAACAAACTACAAAAGTGCAACGCCTCTGTGAGAAAGACCATGACACTTTCACTTTGTCAGATATGGATGACGCCTTTGTTGAGAAGAACCTCCAAAATGTGGACAAGATTGTGGGGGACTTTACCAACCATATCCTTCAGCGTTCTCCTCTTGCCAAGCGCACTAGACGCTCCCCCATCTTTTTGAATACACTTCCTACTATTGTCACAAGATATACTATCAATGACACAATTGAACTCAATGGGACCCAAGACTCTCTTTCATTTCTTGTGGTTCCATCAATTATTCAATTGGAGAAAGACCATGGACTTCAAGAAGAAAATAAGATGCTTCGAAGAAAGTTGGTTGAGTTGACTACCACATGCTATCATTGGAAGGTCGCCTGCATTCTCTCCATGGATAGATCCCAACAAGTTGCGAAGGAGCTAGAGAAAGTTTCTAGAAACTTTGTTGCAAATGCTCCTAAACGTGAGAATGGACTGACATCATGGGCATTGTTAGAGGACATGTTTCCCAATAACATGTGCATGGTGGAATTGCCACAAAAGGAGGTCATAGATTGGAGCAAAAATGGTTAGGACCACAAAAACCAAATGTCTAGCCATATAGAAGAGAAGAAATGAATGCTCCTATGGCCCAAGCCTGCACCTTTTGTTTTGGACCATACCAAATGTCCCATATGTCTTAAACAATTTGGCCTCGAAGGGGGTTGGGCACTAGGATCTTGTGCACATGTATACCACCCCCAATGTCTCATCACACAATGCTTGATTAGACGATGTTGTGTGATTTGTTCGACACCATTCCACGATTGCCTGTATACCATATTCAACTTGATGACCTACATGCCTCCTTCTTGGGAACACACGCATGATACTACGGCTTACACAACCTTGTGGGGCCGAGATTTGGTTTGGAGTTGGCGAGAAGGACAACATGATCAAGAAAAAGGACCTGCTAGCTCGCAATTGAATTGGGAAATAGACCTAGATGAAATTGCCAGAGTTGCACCTAGGCTCATGGGAGAGGGGCCACAAAACAAAGGGAGGAGGGCATTTTTCTTCCAATGCCTTGGTGGATATTGGGACAAGACCTCCTCAACTTTCAAATGGGGTCCTCATCCACAACAACACCATTGGAATTTAGAAGGACAAAAGGTGGCTAATCAAGATGATAGTGCCTCCCTAGAAGACTTGACTAGTATGGCTTACCTAGACTCTACGTATGGACCATATTACCAAAGTCAAGCACTTGACTACTTGTTGGAAGCACATTCTCCGCAAACATCAAGGACCCTCCAAGCTCTATAGGACTCCAACGTGTTGCAATCAATTTTGAAGGCAGACGGACTAGCTTCATGAACCCATGCAAAGCGAAAGCTAGGGGTTGGGGAAGCATCGACCTACGAACAAGGTGAAGGAAGTGGCTCTCAAAACAACCCAAATGTAATTGACTTGACATTTGTAGGAATCATGCAATTTAGCCTTACCTCCCATCATAATAGATGACAAGTAAGGGTTAGGTTTTAGTTACACTATGTTTCTAGTTGTTTTGGCAAGTACGATGGAGTGGTTTAGGGTTTGCTTCTTCCATTCCACTTCTACGACTTCCTAGCATACCTATGTACGGCAATTCCATATGGCATTGACTTTTATTTAATACTACCTTTTTTTCCTCTCTACCAAAGTACCAATTTCTGAAATCATATCGAGAATGATCTTTTCCAGTTCTTCCAAAAATAGTTTGTATGAATCAAATCAACAAAGCTCCTAAAGTTTAACTTTCCAAATTAATTTCACTTGCATTGAGAAGAAAACTAGGTCACTACTCACTAGAGTGGAGCATCATTGTCCAATTGGATATTTCCTTTCATATTCTTTAAAATTGTGAGGTTCTAATTATAGGAAGCTTTTCCTCTAAGCTTTCAAGATACTTGGCCAAAGAAGAAATAAAAGGCGTTCAAATACAACATGCCCCTTTTCGTGGATGTTGACTTGTTGATTTCACATTACTATACCTTCAAATGGTTCACCCTGTCCTTGGAGGTCAAAATTTTGATTCATAAAAAAAATGAGTAGGCCAACTTACATATAAAACCTACCTAATTCCTTAATATCCATTGTATTTTTCTTCAAATTATGCTAAAGCTAGAATTCTAAAAAATCATATATACAAGGAGGAACAATGAAGCAAATCACCCGAGACAAATAAGCCCAATAAATTTCCTTGATTAATATGGTATTTTGGGCACAATTGGTTTTTAGTTCTCCACTATTCATATGAAAATCATAAATACAAGTTGTACTGTAGATTTCATGAGGACATTCTCACAAAATACTATGTCAACTTTTACGGTCAAGAATCAAGAACTTCCCATCAATCCCATATTCCTATTCAATTGTAATTATGTGCGAGAATCCCATTCCATTCATCATACCATCACCTTCTCCCAAAACATGAGAAAGACATATTCATCCATATAGAAAAGTTGTAAGATCCAAAAATGGTGTGGCATTTTCTCCCTTCCATGCACGCCACTAGTGTGCCCACACCAATTTAACTATTCTAGTACACACATTGCTTCAAGACACCATAGACCTTGTTTTATCTCAAAACATTGCATTTCTTTATAACACTATGATAGGCAAAATACAAAATAATCGTGGTGAAAGTATTTATCCTCATTGTATTCCTAGGTATTTTATTTTGTGTTGCGTTAGTCCTTCAAAATGGGCTTCGGACCCATTTGATGTAATTATGCATCAGACTTCCCTATGCTAGCTCTATTCCACTTATACCAATCCGAAAAAACCCGACTTTCTGCCCTCAGAGCTTTCAACTCCGATACCATCAATGGTAATCTTTGCTCATGGAACTTCACCAACTTCTCAAGCGTTGCTACTTCTCCAGCAGCACTACCATATGTTGAGGAAGAAGCCAAAAGCTCTATTTTTGGAACATGTTGGACGGCGGCCTCGTAATATTCTTTTTTCTTCTCCATTATTTGAAGTTCTAGGCTTCGCCTTTCATTTTGTACCTCCTGACGTTTGCAGACAAGGGTTTCGAGTTTTGATTCCCATATCAAATAATGGTCCATTTTATGCACCTTCCCACTGTTCATTTCCTTCAAATAAAAATCGCGATTTCTTTTGAAGGAATGGAAGCCCTTGTCATTCTCTTCGATGACATTCGTTATGGCCTTCAATCGTTGCTTCAACACCTCTACGAAAGTGGGATTCACTTCTTGCTCCTTCAAATTTTTCAATTGCTCGTTCTTTGCACGCAATGCTGATTTTGCACTTTCTATTTTGGCAAGCAACATTGCCTCTTCATGTTCTGAATCGCTTCCTCTGCCACTCCCGTCACCCTCTCACAAAACGAGGTCCACTTTCCTAGCCACCCCATCATCCATGCCTTCTTCATCCGTGTCTTGTACTATGATGGACTCTTGGGCTGATTGTCCACTTAGGTCGACTCCTACATCCATAGCCAACCTAGATTCTTGTATGGCAACCTCCTTGTCATCACTATGGAAAGAATATCCATTGTATTCATAGGTGTGTTGATCAGAGCTAGAAGTCTTTGACCAAACCACGCTTTCATCGCGAACAAATGACTTCCCACCCTTCACCTTGGATAATGTGAGTGTTTATTTACCCACCCATGGTAAACAACTTCCACAACAGGTTCTTTTGTTTTGTCCTAATTTTATTTCCTAACGGGTGTCTAAGCATTGTTCATTGAGCCTTCCAAGCAATGGACTCTTTTCTAAATGCCTAAGTTCAAAAAAATCACTGGAAACAAACCTAATTGTAAAGATTAGGTCTAACCAACATAGAGTTTTTCATCCGCCGTGGTTTTCTACTAAAGTTTTTTATAATCGAAATTTAGCTCTCTGAAGTTGTATTTCAGATCATGACATTTCCAAAAACATAAGACTTGCAAGAATCGGAGATTCCTACAAGAAGTTATGACCAGATGAAGTTGGGAGCTTTAAGAGGCTATCTAAACTTCATCCACTCTTTTTGACACTTTCCTTATTTTGATTGATTACAAATTTTTGACTCTAGATTTATACTATTATTTTCTACTCAAGTTCCAAGTCTAGAGTTCAATGGATGATCTTTGAGTGACTTCACCCATTCTTTGTTCCAAACTTCATCTTTCTATAATTATTGGAGTTTTAAGTATTTTCTAAAGTTTGAAGTGCTTCTGATTCCTCTAAGTTCTTTCTATCCAAAACTAACTCTAAGTGTCCTACTTGGTTGTCTTCAAAAGATTCTAATTCACTTTCTACTTTGTTTTCAAGGTGTGGGACTTCTATTGTCAATTTACTATTTTTAGACTTTTGAGTGTTATTACTTGTATATTCTAGTTTTACCTATTTATATTGCTAAAGAACTTTTGTTTTGGACTTCCCTAGTGAAAGTTATGAGTGGATGAAGTTTGATTACTAATTGGTGTTTCTAAACTTCATCCACAATTTCCTACTAATCTACAATTTGAAATTTTCTTTAAGCTTCACTTTTGACTTTGAGATTTTTGACACCATCTAAGTTTCTACTCTTGTTCCTTTGGGATGAAATTGACTAATTTTCATCCATTATGATTCCTAAACTTCATCTACTAATAACTTTCTCAATTTGACTCCGATTTCTAAGTATAAGATATTTTTGGAAACCTCTAAGAAAGCTCTATCATATTTTTCATCTGTATTTTGAAAAAAACCTATTCTTGATACTCTGACTTATATTTATAATTCGGTTGAGCATTAAAATAGCTAATCAAAGAAATTGAATGAAAGTTAAAGTGATTAGTGTCTTACCTCAGAATTTTCCTCATCTAGAAGGTGGTCATAAATTCCTTCCAACTCTCCATCATTTGCCATGTTGAAGTCTTTCTTGGAATTTTGCTTACCGCTTAAAAAGATGATTTTAATACAAGTTGTGGAAGTTGATGAAACTTCTTCTTTTCTTTCCTCTCCTACTTCTTCCTTTTCTTTCTATTTAGATTTTCTAATGTGTTGATTTGTACATTCTATAAATTCCTATCCACTACTTTATGATCTAGTTGAACAATATCCTAAAAGTCAACGATCTCTTGCTGCTATGCTTTTAGCTATTCAAATTCTCCTGATGTCTTTTGTAATCTCTCTTTTCTTCTAAACCTCCTTGCTACTCTGTCTCTTCTTCATTCTGCACGTGCATGTTAGAGTTGGAGAATTTTTGTGTGTAAAGAGTTTTGAAAGTTTGTAGGAATGGAATGCGATGTTTTTATAGAGCTTCTTCTCTACTTCTCCCTATTATAGTTTGTAGGCTAATGAGAGAAAGAGTGGTGAGCTAGAAGTTACTAATTTCTACACTCTTCGATGCTAATTGATGCTTCTATCTTTAATTTCTTCTCCCTAATTCTACTTCTATGTATTCTTGCTCTCGGTCTGAATTTTGACAGATTACTATTTTTAGATTTTTTTTATTTTTTCCTTCTAGAGTCTAAAATCAGCTTTTCAAATTCATAAAGCACTTGCAAATTGGACCTTCCTAGCAAAAGTTATGCATGGATGAAGTTTAACCGCTAATCGGTGATTTAAAACTTCATCCGCTCACTATTCTTAGATGGTAATCTCAAATCCACTTTTGATTACATATTTAAACTCTAGTTTTTTCCTACCTTCTAATACTAATCTTTTGCTCTGTTTGGATGAGTTTAACACTTTTTCATCCAATTTGAATACTAAACTTCATCTGCTCATAACTCACTCATTTCAACTCGGATTTTTACATATCTTATGTTTTTGGAAACCTCTCAACCTCTACTTTATGATTATAAACTCAATTCTATACTTTCACTTCTTCTCTTTACTCTTGGTCTCGGTTCTAAATAAAAATTAACACAAAGAAAGGGCCAACTTAGCAAAACTTCTATCAACAAGGCCAAACGGCTTAAGAAGGTTCAAAGCTTCACCGTGTTTTGTAATGTTTCTAAAATTCTAAGTATGAAGAACTATAACTTTGTTGTGTTCCCCAAACCCACTAAATTCCTATCAAATTCTAAAAACCAAAATCAAAGCTTCGCCATATAATGGTAAGCATGGAAAATAACACACAAAGATTTTGACAAAAGAAAGATTAAAGGAGGATGAATCAAGAGGGATAGTACAAAAAATTAGTACAAAATCATAACATAACAAGCTAGAGGTTTTCCCTAAGTGGCATCACCAGTCATAAGGGAAGAATCCTCTAGGATTAGTGCCAAATACTCAAGTTCTAACAAGGACTTGAAGGAACAATGAATATAGCAAAACAAGACGTAGTACAACCAAAATACTACCAAATTTCAACTAAAATCTTCAAAAACAAGTACAAAGACAACAAATAAGACTTGAAGGGACCCCAATGTCCTTCAAGGCTCACAAAATAGCAACAAAAGGAGCTTGAAATGCTCCAAAAACACCACGTTTACAACTTTGGCTCAAAAATGGCCAAAAGTCCACAATTAATGGACCAACATGTTTACAAAGCCAAATTAATGGCTAAAAGGGGTGATTTGAGAGAAGAATGAGTGCTCTTATATACTCTTTCAAGGGCACCCACCTCCTCTCATTTCAACATGGTAATCTTATCAATTAGGATTTTCACCCTAAATTACCAATTTTGACTTTCTACGTTGGTTCATTTTCTAACTTTTGGAGATTAACTCCAAATCACAAACAGATTGCGCCATTGGCTTTAGAAGGCCATTTTTAGTCTAAAGAACCCCCCCCCCCCCCCCCTTTTTTTTAACTTCAAAATTTCAACGAAACCTAACGCCAACTTAACACCCAAAAGGGTTAAAAACCCAACTTTTGGAGTTTGACTTTTTTGAAAAAAGTAACTAGCCTAGGCTCTTAAGTAGGTGTGGGGGAGTAAGAAAAGACCTATCTTTGATCCCATTCCGCTCTAGTATGTTCCCGATCTATTGGTCAACTCCACCGTAATCTTTAAATTTTGTCAATTGTTGAGGAATCTTGCAAGTTCGGGTTCTTGTGACTATCGGAATGTCTTGAAACTTGTTGTAGCGTCTTATTAATATAAAAGAAACTATTCTAATTTTTAGTGAGATTTTATCACCACCTGGAGAATTTTTAGAAATTTCTCATCATAGGTTTGGGTAGTTGATGGTTCGGAAAGGCATCTTTTGACTATCAGAAAATTCCGAAACTTTTTGTGGAACCTCCCATGGAATCCCACAACACATGTGTATGCTCATATTTTTACTCTACACATCGCCCTAGGGGAACAAAATCCACCCCTTTATTTAATTATCGATGGCCAGGGAATCTTCCACACCGGAGGGAATCTTGGCAAACTGACTTCGCTGTTGTTTCCCAGGCATGGTTTTAATCCTAAGTCACCTTCCTTGGACTAGAGATTCCTCCACGATCTCTTGGTATTTTTAACATCTGCAAGCCAATAATTGGGGTTCCGCTATTTCGTTGATGAAATGGGGAAACTGGAACCTATCTCCAGGAACTGACCTATGTGCCTTACCAGGGTTCCTTCAACCAATATTAGCCAAGCGATGTCCTTTCTATATGGGATTTTGAGCCTAGTATGCTCATAACTCGTAATTACCACGATTGGTTAGGCTCTAACCTATTTACAAGTGAAATTTGAATCTAATGAGTAAAAACTCTCAAAATATGACCAAATACTATATTGGCATGTAACACACCTATTTTGGTTTTACACTCTTTGGGGGGTTTTTTGTATTATTTTCCACACTTATTTTCACAAAAAAATTTTAAAAAAATAAGTGAGTCCCTGGTGATGAAATAGGGGCTCACAAATAACATCTTCTTTACATCCACAAGTTCATCTAGTGGTAAAATTTTTGCAGTCTCCGGAATGATTGCAATAGGGACCTCCTTCAATGTTGACCAATCCACCTCCTTTTTCAACACATAATCAGCATACACCATTCTTACAAGAAAGAAACAGAAATTGTCATTTCGGTAAGTTGAGTCCTCCAAATACAAGTGCTTCTACACCTCACAACATCTAAGTATGAAGCCCTCATCCTTCAAGTATGCAAGATTTACTTTGTTTTGCTTCAAATGCTCTTTGTGCCGACACAAGGGAAATAATTTGCTGATGTGGCACCAATCCACGTATTTGCAAACCGTTTTGTAACTCCAAGGCTCAGGTTCATTTCTCCAACCTTTAAATGCCTTAATCTTTGGATGGATCAAAATGGCCACACGCTTCTTGTGAATTTTACCGCACGTTTCCGACCTTTGTCGCGGATGAGCTTCATCTCTTGTCATGTAAGGCGTTTGATTGTGGCAGGCGCCAATGGTGGGGGCTCATTCTCCATATTGCTCAATCTATACGATCAATTGTACTCAGATACTATGCCAAATACACCAAGCCTAAAACCTTGTTGTACAAACTTAAATCTATCACCTCGTGGTAATTCACATTTACAAATACATCAACATTTACAATCACAATCAAGTTTCAAACAATTCGGCGTGATTTACAATCAATGGATGAAAGTGACATGAGGAGAGATAGAATATCCTCCTCACAACACCCACCTCCCCTCTCAAGCCTACAATTAGCCACTTCCAGGTGGATAAAAGACAAGGCGCAAAAGGGAAAGACAAGAGACTGCGGGTTTGGGCTCTGATTTTGTACTCGCAGTCACCTCAAGGCAAGTGCGACTCTAGATGGGGCACATGTGGGTCCAAAAGGGGGAGCGTGTGTGGGTCGGGAAGGCGACTACGGGTCGAGGACCAATGCCAGCAATCACGGGTGATGGCGATTGCGGGTCTGGGGCCACCTCGGGTGAGGGGAACCCCAATTGGGGGCGCATGCGGGTCTCAGGCAACCGCGACTGGGGGGCGCGTGCAAGTCTAGGGCGACCGTGGGTCCCAAACCCCTAACCGCGACAACACATACCTTCACTAAATAGTGAAATTAGATTGCCTTCACAATTAGATTGACTTACCCCCAAATGAACCATGCAAAGAATTCATATTCAAACTCAAATGCATGCAAGTAGGTGATGTGTATGTACAATACTCAATATTTTGGGTCCAAACATGCACTTCACATTAAAAATAGTTTATACACTTGCATTGCTTTTCCAAAATGGGATGCACAAAAGGTGGCCAACATTACTATTCCCGCTAGAAAACTATTACATTAAATCCTATGAGAGGACAGAGTCCTAAAAGATGAATTCAGGTGGTTTCATGAACCATGGTTTACCCATGAGGAGGTCCACCACTTGTGCACATGTTGGTCTTCTGTTAACATCAGGATCACCTAGTTCATGTAACTTCATGGCAAAGTACCTTGATGACTCATAATTTCTAAATAAGTCCTTGTCATATTCAACCATGTGTTCTATGTTCATGCGTTGGGTCAACTTTCCAATCGAATAAGAGTCGGATTTCACCAAATATTTGTAGGTCACTTTCATCACATCTAGACTTGTAACTGAACCCTTTGGTCCAAACAAATAGAACAACTCTGGAGTTGCCCACCAACAGCCCATCCTCTCAGCATCAACTTTTTCCTATTTTTCCTATCCAAAATGTGAGGGAGCTCCTTCTTGAATACGATTTGCAATTCCCCAATCACAAATCCCAATGTTGATTTCTTCGTTCGAGAAGGGGGGATAATGCAACAATATATTTACAAGTGACAAGTCATTGTGTAGCACCCCTGCATTGTGCACGAGACTTGTCACATAAACCAGGGCCCACGCCAACTTCGCCTTGTGTCTTCGAAAGAAGTTAATTTCTTTTTGTTGTTGGCCTATAAGTTGCTTGACCAACTTGATTTGATGCCATTCCGCATGCGGCACCACCTTCTCATTCAAATGAAGCAACTCTTTGAAATTACCACCATTCCACCACAAAGTGTATACTTCCATTGTTTGGTCATGGACAACTAGGAATTTAATAATTGCCGAATGATTCAACGGGCATACCAAAGCCTCCACTGACCGTTCCACCCTCGCATCGCGTTTGTTCCTTTGCTTTGACAATTTCCCCGCAAAATGTACATGTGCTGGGATCGTGGACATCCCTTCAATGCATACCTTGCGCACCTTTGCATATCCTCCTTGACGGTCAAATCTAGTAAGTGGGACCACCTTGGCCTCTAAGTAGACCCACATGATACATGAACCACTATTTCTCGTAAATGTAGCCTTCAATGCATCTGTCTGCCACCCCATACCCCTAGCTTCAGACCTTGACAATCTTTTTGTTGCAATTTGCCACCAATCCATCTTCTCACGGAACTCCTAGGCCCTATCCATTTCTCTAATCTGGGCACTATAGGTCGCAACTCAAGCATCAACTTCTTGGTGTTGAATATACCAATTTTTAGGCAATTGCCAATCCACATTTGCCATTGGTTGAAATACACTTCATCCACATCTGCATAGTCCGAAGATTCCTTACATTTCCTTGTAATAAAGTCCTCCAATTCATCCTTCAAGGATTGGATGCTTGCCTCTTAATTTCTCAAGTATTTCCTCTCCAAATATTGTACACTTTTTTCCTCATACCATTGCAGACAAGCCTCATGCGTATAGGTCGTATATCGTGCTAGAGGATAGGTAGGGTCCTTATCGTATGCTGTCTTGGACTTCTTTGTCTTGGATGGTCCAGCACCTCCAATTACCTCCTTTGTAGTTATATCTACAACAAACGCTACAGGATTATCAAGGTCCTTGTCCCAAGCCAATATCCGACCTGTACTACTTCCTTCCTTTGAAGTAGACATGGTCCTCTTTTGAAAAACGAGGTGTTCTTGACTTGAACTTGGAGAGAAAAATGGGCAAAAACTTCCCCTTCTAAAATCACCTTGGCCCACGAGCACGCATTCAGCCACTTCAAGGTGGATGAAAGCCAATGCGCAAGACCAAGAATGGCGACCACGGGTTTGGGCGACCGCTTAAATACCCGAGGTCGCCTCAGGGCGCGTGCGGGTCTAGCGCATGCGAAATGGGCGACCGTGAGAGGGGGCGACTGCGGGTTGGGGTAATTGCGGGTCCAGAAGGATGGACCATCATAAATAATAGCAAAAACAAACCTTGATATGGGGTAGAAACATTCATCAGGAACTTCAAGGCATGTGAACATGGTGCCACAATGGTGCATTGAAGTGCAATTATGTTAATTTGGTGCCAACCTCCAACCTCCATACCAATCTAATATGGATAAAATGACACTAAAATGACCTGTATGTTGCCTTTGGTGTCAAAATGGCATCAAAACAATCTGGCCCAACTTTTCTAATGTTGGCATTACAACTTCCCACTTCTATTTCGCTTGCTTTCAAATAAAATCAAAAGACCACTATGATATGGTCTAGAATGTGGAATTAGATTTTGAGTTGTTTCTTTATGGTTCCAAAAATATGTCTACAATGTTCACAAAGAAAAAAAAGGAATGGGCCAAAAGGGAAAAAGGGAATCACAAATACAAAAGTACATGACATGATTGACTTCTATTGAAACAAAAAGGGAGAACCTGAAATACTTACATTCTACCATTGCATAATAATATTATAGAGGTTACTTTAGAAGTGTCCAAAGTCTTTTTCTAATTTCTTCAAGTTTGCTCTACATTGAACATGAATTTGGCTTTTTTACACAATCCTAAATCCTTTTGGGGTGGAAAAGGTCATAAATGCAAACATACATGTTGTAGAGCACATTGAAATGAACAACAAATTCAACATATGCACATCAAGTCAAAAGATTGTTGTCCTTGATGAACACATTGTTCAAACCATCAAGGGTGTTTGAATGCTATCATTTCTTTTTTTTGCAGGCGAATCCTTTAAAATTGGTCACCCACAAGATACAAGAAATTTCTAAATGGACAAGTGGGACACCTTCGAAATCATCTTTCTTAGACGTTGTAAATTGTTAAGTTACAAATTATAGATGTGGTCTTCGGAAGTAAACTTTCCAAGGAGGACCACCCCTTCTTACACTGCAAAATTTACAGGATGATGAGATGCTCTTCTATCCTATATAGAGAGTTTCTATCATTTATGGACTCAAAATTAGCCACCCCATCGTTTAAAAATGAAGAACCGTCACAAGCAAATCCTTATACAATGTACGATTTCTATGGCTAAGTATTCTATAGAGGACATTCAATATGTTCTTATAAAAGCTATCCAAGGTTTACTTAAACTTTTGTATACAAAAAATAATCTCTCTCCAAAGAGACAAAACATCAAGTTCGGTCACTCCGATAGGTGAGTAGGAAACATCATTTAATTCCCAAGGTTTCGGAGATGTACTATGAGGGTTTAGACAGTCAGTATTGAGTTTAGAACGGAGATGTATGAGGTGCAAGGTTGCACCACACACATCTCCGTTCTAAACTCAATACTGATTTCTTATAACTCTCATGGACCATCCCCTAGACCTTGAGAATGAAATCACCTTCCCTCCCACATACCACAGGGAATTAGCTAGACATCTTTTTTTTTTTTTTTTTGTTGGTTGGCTACAAGAACCAAACCAAATTGATCTCATTGGGGATCGAACCCGAGACCTCTACAAGAACAATGACTTCCAGGAAGCCAATAACTTCCATGCATCACCCGAAGATGCCTTGAAGACCCCAAGGTCCTAATGAAGTGACTTGTTCTTGGATGTTAAAAGTTGGACTCGTTATACTTATTAAAACTTCTTTGGATTGGAAGGCACACCCCTACCTGCGATTGCCCCCTATTCCACCAAATTGGGCTCAACACCACCAAGACAGTTAGACAGAAGATCGCGCCCCCACCTGTGGTCACCCAGGACCTAAAGTCACCCCCACCCGCTGTCGCCCCCTACCCGCAATCGCCCCCCATTCCACCAAATTGGGCTCGAAACCACCAGGACCTAAAGTTGCACCCACCCGCGGTCACCCAGGACCTGAAGTCGCCCTCCACCCACGGTCACCCCCCATTCCACCAAATTAGGCTCGAAACCACCAGGACCTGAAGTTGCCCCCACCCGTAGTCGCACCCCATTCCACCAAACTGCGCTCCACAACACCAAGACTTGAAGTTGCCCCCTACCCGCAATCGCCCCCCATTCCACCAAATTGGGCTCGAAACCACCAAGACCTAAAGTCGCACCCACCTGCGGTCGCCCAGGACCTGAACTCGCCCTCCACCTACAGTCGCACCCCATTCCACCAAACTGCACTCCACAACACCAAGACTTGAAGTTGCCCCCACCCGTGGTCGTCCAAGACTTGAATTCACCCCCCACCCATAGTCACACCCCATTCCACCAAATTGGGCTCAACAACACCAAGCTAGAAATCCAACCCCCACCCGCGGCCACCCAAGACCTGAACTTGCCCTCCACCCGCAGTCGCACCCCATTCCACCAAATTGGGCTCAACAACACCAAGCTAGAAATCCAACCCCCACCCGCGGCCACCCAAGACCTGAACTCACCCCCCACTAGCAGTCGCCTCTATTTTAAAGTCACGTCAGCCCAGAAACCAACATAGCAGAAGATGTGAGCCATCTCCAACACTATTGAAGTCAGACTTAATTGCGTCTTCCATAGACTACAACTGACCTGTCCTTCAATGTTGGTAGCTAGTTAATACTATAGAATTAGTCTATAAATACAGAATTATAGTAAGACTAATTAAACAAATTGAAGAGGGTTTTCCAAACCCTAAAACCCTATAGAAAAACCATGGACCTTTTCCATATATGCCACCCCAAAAGTAATGTACTTCTATTTTTTAGGGTAGATAAAATGATAAACACATGTGATTTGCTTTTCATTATATGTCATAAAAAAGTTTGAACTTCTAAACCTTGCACTTGTAAGATATAAACCATTGAAGGTGTCATTTCTGAACTTTTTAATCTTCAATAAATTCAATATTCATTCACCCCTTCAAATGTGTTTTAAATCTCCTTGATGTATCAAGGGGAGGACTATATTGAAATTCCTATGTTGGAGGATGGAAAATGAAATGACGAGGAGAAGGGCTTCCCCAAGTCTCCATTTCGTAAACCACTTCTTATGTAGATAAAAAGATTTCTTCTTCATGCATCCCACGGTGTTAGTATTTTATTTGTACATCGTTTCCCCCCAAAGGGAAGGTCTCCTCCAAATGTACTCCCTCTAAAAATTAAAATAGGAAATGGTCATGTTGAATTTTACATGAGCATGAGAAAAAAAAATGTGAAGGAAAAGAGCTTCCCCAAGTCTCCATTTTTAAAAACCACTTCTTATGTAGATAAAAAGATTTTTTCTTCATGCATCTCACGGTGTTAATATTTATTTTGTACATCATTTCCCCCTAAAGAGAAGGTCTCCTCCAAATGTACTCCCTCTAAAAATTAAAATAGGAAATCGTCATGTTGAATTTTACATGAGCATGAGGAAAAAAAAATGTAAAGGAGAAGAGCTTCCCCAAGTCTCCATTTTTTAAAACCACTTCTGATGTAGATAAAAAGATTTCTCTTGATGCATCCCACGGTTTCAGTATTTTATTTGTACATCGTTTCCCCCCACAAGGAAAGGTCTCCTCTAAATGTACTCCCTCCAAAAATTAAAATAGGAAATGGTTACGTTGAATTTTACATGACTACATGGATGGATGAAGAAGAAATAAAATGTTAGGAAGAAGGGCTTTTCCAAATCTCCACTTCCTAAACCAATTTTCTTTCTTTATTACTTAATTAACTTTTGATCACTTAATATTGAATGCCTTAGTCTTAGGATTTTCTGGAGTTAATCCTCAGAAAAGGGGGGAGCGGTACTTGAAAAGTTTGAACACCTTCCCTCCAATTTGTTAGGGGGGAAACTGAAACTCATGTTTTTTGGCGCCCTTGACCTGTGGTCGCCCCATACGCAGCCGCCCCCATCGTCATGAACTGGAAGAACTTTCTAAATTTGAGACCCGTAGTCGCCCCATTACCTGCGATCGCCTAAGAAATGACCTGTGGTCGCCCTATATGCAGCTGTCCCCTATACCAACAGTCGCCCCATTACCTATAGTCGCCCAGAAAATGACTTGTGGTCACCCTATATGCAACCGCCCCCCTATACCCGCAGTCACCCTGTGTGAGTGTTTTAAACTCCACCCTTCGAGTTAAAACGTGCACACGGGTTCTAACGGCTGGTTAAATCAATTTCTTTAGGGTGTTCTTAATCTAAGTTCAATTCGCGCCTTCCAAGCAATGGACACTTTGTTTTTAAATATCCAAATTGAACTTAAATCATTTAAATCCTAATTCTAAACTATGGTTAACTAAATCAAATAACTAATCAAAAGATAAATCCAAACTAACATCAATCTAACCTACTTTATAGAATGTAATTTGCCTTTTCCAAAATGGTAAAGCAAGTTAAATTCTGACTTTTCTAATAAAAGAAATGAATGGATGAAGTATTGATCCCTAAACTACATCACAACCTTCATCCACAAATTAAAAATAGTAAAACTACTCGAAATAAATCTAAATTTTAGGGTTAAGTTTTTAGTTATGTTAGTGACCTAATTCTAAGACGAAATCTAATTTGACTACTAATTAAAGAATTTCATCCAAATTGAAATCAAACTTCATCCAACCTTTTCTCACTTAAAATTAAAGTATTTTTTAAATGAAAAGAGGTTCTGGAATCTTCAAAAGATTCCCTAATTGATTCCTAATTTAAATGATTCCTTGAAGATTCTTTAGAAATTCTTTTTAATTATCTTCCAATCTATCGTAAACTAAATTTTCTATTCTAAAATTAGTATTTTTAGGGTTTTATGGAAATTCAGAAATTACCTTTCCAACAAGGTAAAATACTAAAAACTAATTCTTAAAAAATTATTAATGAATGAAATTTGTTTTAAAAGTCTAAGGAGTTAAATTTCATTCATTAATTATTTTTTATTCTAAACAAACAATTTTAATCTTAAATGTTAATTTTCTTTTCTAATTTTCCTAAATTTTCCAATGGTTTATTTTGTCAAGTGAGATTTAAATCAAATTGAAATTAAAAGAAAGGAAATAAAAAGAAGTTTAACGTACCTTTTCCATGAAGTGATTGATCGTACTGTCCTCGAGGATCACGAGGTGAATGGTTTCGTAGTATCCCGCTCCATCCTCCATTTCGCTATTTCATCACGCCATATGAAATCAATTCTTGTTCGATGTTGTTTTTTAATTTCAATTTTTCTTTTCCTACTAATGGTTATGGAATTTTATTAATTTTGGTTGTATTTAAAATAATTAGAAATTATTTTAATACCTCAAAACCTTTTAAATCCACTAAATCAAATCAAATCTAATAAATCCTAATTATTTTGTAATTTCCTAATCTTTCAAAAGATATTAGTTGGCATTTTGTCTTTATCCATTTGTCTTATTAAGCCTAACAAAACAAAACCTAACCAAAGCCTAGCCTTCTAATTCCTAAAAGAATCCTAATCAATGACTAACCAACAACTTAGTGAATAGTAATTAGAATAAAATCAAATTCAAACGATTCTCACCTCATTAATTATCTAGATTCCTTTTCTTCTTCTTCTTCCTTTCGTCTCTAACCTTTCATTTCAACTTCTTCAACTCTCATTTGTTATGTCGATTCATTGTTCTTTGTTTCTCAAGAAGTGTGTGAGTGTGGCAATTTGAAGGTACCTTGTTTAGACCTTTACTAAGTTATAATAATTCTTGAAGTGTTTTAAAATCTCACCTTATAAATCAAGGGTTGTTTTGTCAGTCTTTGCTTCAGTTCTGTACTGATTGAACTCCCTGGACTCTGATCGGGTTGAATTCCCTGGACTCCTGTCGAATTGAGCTCCCTGGACCCCGTCGAGCTGGTCTCCTTGAACCCTGGTCGAGCTGAGCTCCCCGGACCCCGGCTTGTCGAGCCACGTGGCACCACTCCGTTGGTCGTTCCCCTCGCGCCCCCGTTGTTAATCCGTGTCACGCCTAACACGTGGTGCGGCGCGGTTGGTTCACCTCTGCCGACTGTCCTGCTCACTCTGTTGAATCGGCCTCGCTGTCTCTCCCGATTTTGAACTTGCTGGACTGCAGTCTAATGAGTTTAAATCAACTGGTTAGCTAGTAAGACCCTTGGTTTTGGTCTTCCGTATTAGTTATTGAATCACAGCTTTGATTCTCCTTCCTTTATGGCCACACTAATAAATAGAATTAATTTTCAGACTTAATTAACTCTAACACTAATTAATTTTTAGGGAATTTTGGGAACTTCTTAATTTCTAAACTAACAATCTAATTTTTTTGGGATTTTTGGGAAAAGGTTAAAACTAAACAACTAAGTATTCTAAGCTAAAAATCTCTTTCTAAGATAATTTAAATGACTCTAACTAAAGGGAAACTAATCTAAATCTTGGTTTTCTCTAACTACTACTAAGGGTTTTATCAAGAATTCAAACTAAGCAATTTTGACTACTTTTTCCTACCTTAAAATGTTCCTAATCACTACTCCTGCAAAGCATTTTTCGAAGCATGCACTAAGGAAATTTCCCAAGTGTTAATTTCAAATCTTTCAAAGTCAAAGCTTCGCCGTGCGGGGGCAACCCCAGGTGTACACGGTGTCAAAGATTAAATTTTAGTATTTTGAAAGTCAATCTTTAAAGGAGGTACACATGACAGTGTTTAGACCGAACTTTAAAGATTCATTCTCTAAAATTTCCAAGTTTCCAAGTTTAATCACTAAAGGAGGTACGCATGACAGTGTTTAAACCGAACTTTAGCAATTAAAGTCCCAATCTTCGTTATACAACGAATTTTGGGCAGGGGTTGGTTTAATAAACTTTTGGTAAAGTCAAGCTTCACCGCCTTAAATATATTAATACCAAATTCTGTTGTAATGAGCACAATTTGTTAGTATTCAAGAAATCTTAAACGAAATTAGAATTTGGAGGTCTATCCTTTCCAAAACTCTCACAATTCAAAGAAAATGAAGGCTTAGCCTCAAGAACTTAACGAAATCAAATAGAAATCACTTTGAAGGGACCCTCTCGTCCTTCAAAGTGTGCAAATCAAGAATTAGAATGAAACTTAGGTCGGATCTCGATCTGGATCAATGCTCCGACCACGCCGGTAGCACAAAAGTAAAGGTTAGATATAAGAATGAGGTTTTGGTTTGACAAAGTGTCAGTACTAAGGAAAAAGAGAAATGAGGGTACCGACAACCTCGAGGGAAGGGCCTTTTATACTCGCCCCAGGCCCCTCCCTGGTAAGTTGTCAATGGAAAAACATTTACTTTTGATCCCGAGATATTTCCTAAACTACCCTAATGTAATTCCAAAATAATCTTTGTTTAATGGAGGATTTCTCTAGAACCCTCTCCATTTAGCTAATAAATCTTGGCTAAATCAAATCCAAGATCTTTCCCCAAAGATATTTTGAAAATAACCCTAATTAACCTAGATATTTTGCTAATTAACCCAAAGTATTTCTAAATTGTCTTTCTTTAAACAAAAGATGGATTGTTACGCAAGAAAAGAGATCTTAACCAAATCCAATCTTCAATTTTCTAAAAGATATTTGCGAAATTAACTTTGAATTACCACAAATTACTATAAAAAAGTCAAACCTACTGCTGGACCCTTCCTATCTTCTAGGGAACAACTCCAAATTGAAAAACGATTGTGCCATTGTGTTTAGAAGACCCAAATTAGACTAGGGGACCCCCTACCCCCTTCTTTCTAGCCCTTTGTAAGTGTAAAATCAACTTACGGTAACTCCAAAGAAAGGTGAAAACCTTAATTTTTGGAATTTGTTTCTTTTGAGGAAACCATCTAGCTAGGGATACTTAGAAGGTTCGTGGGAGTAAGAAAAGACCCCTCATTCATGTCATTTGGACACCGCCATCTCCTGGTACGCTGGTCAACCCGCCGTAAAGTCGTAAATTCTTCAAAAGTCCATTGTCGTTGCCGATTCTGGTACCTAGGAATGTCAGAATGTCTTGAAACTTTGAGGAACGCTTTATTAGCACACAACACACTATCCTAATTTTTAGTGGGATTTTACTACAACATGGGTAATTCCTAGGAATTTACGATCATGTCTAAATGTAGTTGACTTCCCATGGAGTCATTGTAATAGTTTCAGGAAAATTCCGAAACTTTTTGGGTAGCTTCTAGGAAACTTCCAAAACCAAAGTGCAACATTACATTTCACTTTGCACTATTAATAGGGAAGCTAAAATTAGCAATTCCCTTTTAATTTCCGCTCGAGGGGGAAATTATTCTTGTATTGGGGAATCTTGGAACAACCGGCTCCAATGTCGGCTCTTGGCATGCTTTTAGAATAAAAGCACCTTTCTTCATACTCCGGTCGCTCTCCCATCACTTTATTTGCAGATTAGATAATTCTTCTATAAGTTATCTGCAAATAAGAACTTTACCAATCCAAATTCTTTATGAATTGGATGGTGACCTATACTAGACTCTCTAGACCTAAAATAGACTTAGCCAACTTGTCACATGCCATTGTAAGACTTAGTTTAACATGGACAACTACTAGGACTGGCTAACATTCAAACCCTTAGTTCTCTCGGAAACACTTAGTCAACCTCTCAGACTCTCAACTAGGCCTTAGAAGTATAAAATTTGAGTATTTTATATACTCTACACTTCTAAGATGACCCCTCACTGTATTGGTAGGGACTTCTACCAAATACCACTCAAACACTCTTTTTATGCATTTTTGCATATAATTATGCTAAAATACTGACTAAAACAAAAAAAAGAAAACCCTGAGTTCCAAGTGCCAACTTGAGGGCTCACACCCTGCACCTAAGGTCTCCTTCCAGAAACTCTAATTTTTCCTAAATGGCAGTTTCTGGACAGTGGGACCCAGACCCGCGGTTGCCCAAGACCCACAC
The DNA here is from genome assembly GCA_963920665.1 of Straminergon stramineum. Classification (NCBI taxonomy): domain Eukaryota; kingdom Viridiplantae; phylum Streptophyta; class Bryopsida; order Hypnales; family Calliergonaceae; genus Straminergon; species Straminergon stramineum. The sequence goes on from OY987265.1 coordinate 4,336,255, forward strand.
GTGCCCTAGACAACTTCGGGTATTTGAAGGGATATTGGATTCCCAAGTCGCCACTTCCTTCGTCGCACCGCGCCTTTCATCCGCCTTGAAGCATTTGACTGCTGATTCGTCGGTTGGAAGTTTGGGCACCTACACGTGTTGTGGCTTCCACGTTTACGAATTCATTTCTTCGGTTATATTATCGACAAAAGTCTAGTTCTCTTTACGCTAGAGTGACACAACAAGATGACAAAGAAGAAAGGAGATCGCCATAGTAGGCAATGATGCGCCCTTCTTGACCCAACGGCTAAGGCATATCGGGGATGGCGTCATGTAAATTCCGATTGGACCTTGATGACTTGCAAGTTCTTTGTGGATTGGTGCCATATCGACAAGCTATTCCCTTACCATCGACACATTCACCATGTGAAGCAAAACCAAGCAAATCTTCATTATTGCAAGGATGATGCATTTGTCCAGAGATGTATTGAAGTGTATCGAGCATTGTACGGAAAGCGAAAAATTCCATGGAGCGAAATCTCAATGGGCATATGCCAAATGGTATATGCAGAGTTACAATTGGGGAAAACGATAGATTGGATGACCTTCAAGACATCCAAGAATGTCACGCTTCCAACTACAAAAGACATTCCAAGAGCGGGTCCTTCAAATAATCCTCGGGATGGGATAGGGCCCAAAAAGAACATTATAATAGGAGTAGCAGATGAGGATTATGTTTGGTCAACGTCAATTGAAGAATCGGACTCCGATGAAGAGCCATTGCCTGAACCTAGGGACAGGATGGAAGATACATCAATGGAAGAAAACTTAGCGTTGGTGGTATCAGAAGAAGGCAACATGCAACAGACCATACCAATGTATGGAGAACCTTTTATGTCTGTAGAACCGATAGGGGTCCGTCATCCTGAAGATGACGAAGTGTTCCATTACGTACATGCTCACTTGCAGGAAATTAATGAAGATAGGTTGGATGGGGAGAGTGAAGCCGAATAAGAGATTCCTCAGACCTTGATGAATTTGCCTTCCATGGAAGTATTGCGTGAAATGGAACAAGAACATCAAGGTGTACTTGGAGAAGACAATAAACGGCGGACGAAAGAATCCTATAAAGTGGAGTTGGAGATGCTTTTAAAGGATCTTGAAGAAAAAGAAAGGGAGTGTGAGATCATCGAGAAGCGGAGCGCACAAGAGATTCAGGTTAAGGATGTGGGCACCCTCAAAGAACTAATTCAAGCTGGACAAACTCGTTTGGCAGTCCAACAAAGAGAAATGGAACAATTGGAACAATTTTACCTCAAGTTCAATAAGGGAGAAGATGGAGGTTCTAGTTCAAATGTCAATCTTGTTATGGATGAACGACTTCAAACAATAATGGGAAAATGTAGGATGGAAGAAAACAACCTTGCCATTGAAAAAGGAGGTGTGGAAAAGGCAAGATCGACATTGAACCGCTTGAAGGAGATGAAGGATGCAGATCCTATTGACCGGTCATTGCAATCGGATTCATTGTCCATGGATGTTGAAGATTTGTCATCCACTACGGAAATAGAGAAGTTGAAGATGAAGTTAGCTTCTGTGAAAAGATTGGAATAGAAGTTGGAGGAAAAGATGTCGTGGCCGAAGGCACACATCAGGTTCATGTCATTGTTCAAGAAGTGGTGGATCCAAAAGAAGATGTGGAACCATTACCTGACTCTTTTGAAGAGGGAAGAGAGAGTGGCAAGAGCCCAAATAGAACTAGAAAAGAAGAAAAGGGAAGAACAAGGGGAAATGGATGGAGTATAAATTAGGTGGCTCTTGTTTCTTTTATGACTATGTACTTCTTCCAAGATATATGAAGAAAAAGGCTTTGTCCTTATTTTTGTTGAAATACAAGAATGTTTATTTTTATTTTTTGTGTATGAAAATGTGATTGCATTTGGATCCAAACATTTGAATTTTTGACAAATTTTGATGATTTCAAGTTATGTGAATGTTAATTTCTTGCAAAATTTGTGTAGTGTTTTAAAAAAAAAAAAGAATTCTAGTAACTTTGAGTCTACACAAAGAACCCTCAATAAATTTAAGTTGCATCATCCACGAGAGTTTCAATATAAGTTCATATGGTTGTATTTTTCTATATTTTAACATATGGTTTAAACATATTGTAAATGACAACATCCCCACGTCCTTCACCCTGTGAATGTATGGACTCTTCTTGAGATTTATAATTTGGGAAAAAACATCATAAAAAGGTACTCAAAAGAATACTTTTGGAATTGATAGAGAAATGGAAGTTATACATTTTGAGTTGTGGATTCCATGTATATGGTTTGATCAACCAATGTTGTCCCCCATTTTTCTTTTTAATTTGAAAGAGAAAGTTCTTAATTTTTTCCACATTTGAGTACAAGCTAATTCTATTTATTTTTTATTAAGTTTGTTGGAATGGATTTGAAATGAGTTTCCCTTCATGTGGTTGTTTAAAAAAAAATTGCATTCTTTAAGTCTATGACCATACTCCCGAAAATCTTTTTTTGAAGTATCTATAAATACCACATCAAACCCTTGGATAGTGTTTAGGGTTTAATAAAATATCTATCTAAACTAGGACGACTTTCATCTAGAAACTCAACGATGGTACACTAACGGGATAACAAAAATGGCCTTGGGTCCTAAGGGTAAGCGCAATCACCCTTCAAGTTCTCGAAGTCACCTCCTGAGACCCGCAGTTTCCCCCTTCTACCCGAAGTCGCCCCCCCCGAGACCCGCACTCACCTCCCCCAACCTGCAGTCGTCTTGCCGTGGACTTGCAACCGCCCCCTAGACTCGTAGTCGCCCCCTTTTCAACCTGCAGTCACCTCCCTTGGACCCGCAGGCACCCTTTCATCCGCACGTGCACTCCTAGTGCGAACCATCGACTCGCAGTCGCCCACGGGGCGAGTGTGCCCGTTAGGAGGTCGCTCGTTTCCTGCACCCATTCTTACTCTCAATGGGCGACTTGCAGTGCAAGCAAGACTGCAGTATAAAGCTGAAGGCCCGGACTTTGGTTTTCACCTTGCTTCGGGGATGAATTCATGGCTTGAATCTTCGAAAGAGGCTTCTTGTGGATGTTTGGTTCTTTGGAGGGCAACGACTTGGTTTGTGTGGTTTAAAAGACCGTTCAAAGCAAGTGGCTTTGCCATTCTTTTTTCTAAATCAAGGCTTTGATTCATATGATAATATTGTTTTAAGAACTCATAGGCGAGGAACAATATGGCTGGGCAGGGTGAGGGGAGGAGGACTACCATTAACGATACAAGGAGAGCCATGAAGGAGTGGGACCCTTGGTTGGTTGTAGACATTGACCGTCAATTTGCGGGAAACACACGAACATGTGTTTTCTATGGGTGGACCTCCGTGTTTGTACGAAAGCGTGCATTTTGTCACTTTGGATTTGGCGGCAAGACTTCATCAGAGCGATGTAAGAAAATCCCATGGGCAGTATTGCAAAAGTTTAGGACTTGTCGTGGGGTTGTTCCGAAGGAAATGAGCTTTGAACAAATGCATGAGGATGTTCCAGAATTTGATGTTGTAGATGAGACTGTGGTAGAGCCTATGTTGGAGGGGGGTAGGGAGAGGTCAAAGGAGCCTAGTGCTATGAATGAACCAATGCTCCCTATTACAGATTCAGTAGATTCCACTCCTCAAACAATTTTGAGAAGGAGGAATAACCCTTCCATTTCTAGGCAAACTAGCATAGATGAGGCATTACAAAGTAGCACGAGAGTAAAGTTGGATACCATGTGGGCTTCCTTCTTTTATGAGGCTAGCATCACATTCAATGTTGCACGCCATCTTGCCATTGTGAAAGCAGTGAAAGAGAGAGCGGCATCAGGACTACGATACCAACCGCCCTCATACAATGCTTTGCGTACAAGAATGATAGAGCCAAAGAAGGAAAGTGTTTCTAAAATGGTCACTGAGTGGACAAAGCACTCTATCGAAGTTTACGGAGTGACTATTTGTTCAGATGGTTGGTCTGATACTAATAGCCGTCCATTACTGAATTTAATGCTCATGTGTCCTGCGGGGGATGTGTTTCTTGGATTGGTGGACACCACGGGGGAGAAGAAAGACATTGCGTACACAACCAATATGATGGCGCAATACATAGAAGAGGTTGGCCCCAAAAACATTGTCCAACTAAGTACGGACAATGCCGCTGTCATGACGGGGACTTTGAAGGCATTACAAGAGAAATATCCTCACACGTATACCCAAGGATGCGCAGCACACATTTTGGACTTGCGTTTGGAAGACTGGGCAAAGGATGTCAAGGTGAAGAGAATAGTACGACGTTGTACACAGATAGTAAAGTACATCAAGAGGTACCATTCCACATTGGCTCTCTTCCGAAAGTACTCTCCACACAAGGCATTGCGAATGCCTTCTCAAACATGCTTTGCAGTGAACTTCTTCATGATATCACGTGTGGTGGAGTACAAGTCAACATTGATTCGAGTGATAATGGATGAGACATATGTGCAATTTGAGGCTAGTTTGGAACGTCGCCAAAATGGAGATATATTGAAAGCGCAAGCCACTATAGCACGGAATGACATTCATGCGGAATCTTTTTGGGTGGAGTGTGAGAATTTTTTGCACATGGTGGAGCCCGTTATTATTGCTCTCTAAGTGTTTGATGAGAAAGCCCCAGCAATGCCTAAGGCTTGGTTGGTTATGAAGACTCTTCAAGAGCACGTGTGGAGCTTGAGAAACGAACCTTTTTTTCTGAATGATGAAACTGCGACGAACTTTGAGAAGCATTTCGAGGCTCGTTGGAAATTGATGCTCACAGACCTACACTATACAGGGGCACTCTTAAATCCTTTCTTGATTGAAGTAGGAACCCTTCATAACGACGGTGTGGCCAAAAGAGCCTTAAATCGGGTGCTTCAAAAAATGAGCGAGTCATTGGGATTATCATACATGCAGGCATTGCAAGAGCTCACGCAGTTTGAAGAGAAGACATGCCCTTTTGACCCCTTAGAAGAGGCTCCTAATATTACACAATGTAAACTAATGCCTCATCAATGGTGGAATCTTGTAGGTACTAATGTTCTCCCAAAAATTGCAATGAAAGTTCTATCTTTAATGTGCTCAGCATCATCATCTGAAAGGAATTGAAGCATGTATTCGTTTGTGCACAATAAAGTGCGAAATCGCCTAACCACATCCAAGGTGGAAGCATTGGTATATATCTACACCAACAGTAAACTTGAACGTAAGAAACGTGGACACAATCCTGCAATGTTCTACGAAAAATACCTTGTGGATGGAAATACCTCGGAAGAGAATGAGGAGCCATTAGGTATAGGATCATCAGGGGATGGCGACCCAGTCAGAATGGCTCGAGCTAATTAGAATGTTAGGTTGGCAAAAGAGTGCCTACGTGGAAATATTTGGGCAGGACTTATTCGTAGAGAAAAGAGTCCTCCTCGGAGACACAACTATAGAAATACATTTACAGCTAAGAATAATAGGTACTACTCTGAAGAGGAGGAGGTTCAACATGCACCGCGAAGGCCCTCGCGACCCTATGTCTCTTCTAGGGATAGGAATGTACCTCCTCCAACAAATTCATCGCCGACAAGGGCAAGTAGTCCCGACAACCCCAATGAAGGCATAAATAATCTAATGCCCACAAGAGCTGAGGAAGCAAGATCTCTAAATGTTGTAGATCAGGGTTCTACAAGGGTAATGAACCTACAAAGCACCGCTCGAGTTGCTGAGGTAAATGAAAGGCAAGAGGAGGCATCACCGCCAACACACGTCGAAAATGTTGTGCATACGAGCGTTCCACTTTCTCCATTACGGAGCCCCTTAAGAACAGAAAATGTGGAATATTATTCAGACTTGCCCTTGCAAGTTGTTATGAACCGGAATCGTACGGTGCCCTTAAGTGGAGGAGGAAACACAAACAATGCTAGGGCGACTAGGTCTATACCAACCCGTGCGACTAGGCCGCCCTTGCATAATAGTCCTCTTAGGATAGTTGATAATGAAGTCCATGCCTCAGCTCCACAACCCACTCAACCCTCCTCTACTTCTGGCCCTAGAGAATCATCTTTGCCCGTGCGTGAAGGCACAAGAGGACGGAAAAAGCGATTGAGGAAGATGTAGGAGAGGCTACAAAGAAATCCCAAACGACAGAACCATGTTGTCCAAAGATTCATCATGGGTGAAGCCAATTCCAATCGAAACATCGGGCAATCCAGTAGAGGCGGACGACACCCTGCATCCAACCTTGATGGAACAAGAGATGCATTGAGGTTGACTAAACGATTGGTGCAAACTAGCGGCGATGGCATTGTGGATACTGAAGTGCGGAACGTGAACTCAGAGGTAGAACATGAAGTGCAAAATGAACGAGTACAAAGGGAGGACGACGAGAATGGTAACCATGATGATAATGAAAGGGTGGAGGAGTCGGATGATGATTCTGACCCTAACGCTAATGAGGTGCCAAGTGATTACACATTTTCACTATAACTTTATAAATATAGATTTAGAGGTAGTGAAGTGGTAATGTAATGCTTTTGCATAATTTTGGTGTGTTGAAGTTTTCTAGCTTAAGTTCATAGGCAAATAGCCTATAGATGAGTTTTGTGTAGTATCTACTTTAGTAGGAAAGCATGATAGTGTTAGAATTACAAAGTTTTGTTCACTGTCTTTAGTGTGGACTTCTACAGGTATAGACATGGAGATCTTAACAAAGTTCATGGAAGTACAATTGAAGTAGAAGTTCATTTATAAGATTGGGTTACTACTCTATTAGTGTGTACAACTTATAATTACAGTAATACTAATTATCCTTACTTTTTTCTTGTTTTTGTATCTATTTTTGGTGTAATTGTTATATCCAATTGCGATATTGGCTTCTACACTTCAATAGGAGTAGAAAATTTGAATTAGAAATTCCCAACCATATGTAATAAAAAAATGTAGAACTCGGAGGCTCCTATGAATGAGTGAATGACCATAGAATGTGAAGTACTTAATTTAAGGCTTAGGAGAATGCAATGGCACATGGAAACTGAAGGATCCTAAATCGTGAGCAAGATTGAAATGGTCATTATATCCATGTTTGCAATTGCAATGGCACACGAGGTTGCTCTTAACTTTTAACGGATGGACTAGTCAGTATGAAAATCATCTCCAATGGAACTCTGTGATGTGATGTACTTGCCTTTCCCCTCACAAAAATACTCATTTCCGGTATGAGGACTCAATAAGATCTCTCTTTTGGGACCCAATTTTCAAAGATGGACAATTGCATTTATGTCGTATATTAAAAGTTCTTATCATCCACGGAACAAAAAGAATTCCTTGCGTATGGGATAAAGCCAAGATCGCCCTTTTCCTTACACCCGCGGTCACCTTTACACCCTCAATCGCCCTGGGTTGGATCCACAGTTGCCTTGGATTTTGGACCTACAGTCACCCTCATTCTGGGACCCATGGTCGCCCCATTGTACCCGCAGTCGCCCTAGATTTTGGACCCGCAGTCACCCTCATTATGGGACCTACGGTCGCCCCACCTTACCCGCACGTGCCCCACCCGCAGTCGCCCATGGTGACATGGTCAAAGCTTTCCACGTCACTGTTGACAACCCACCATGTAAGATAAAAAATTTGGCTACCCTACCCGAAAGCCCTAAACCCTAATTTCACGCTCGTCAAATTTGTCTCGTATATGCGACACTCGTCTTATACGACATGCGACATCAGACGAACAACTCAATACCCAAACCCCAAAACACGTTCGATAGAAGAACCCTGCATGTTAGTAACCTTTCTTCTTGGAGAAACACCAAAAATCCTGAACCTTGAATCCACTGACCCACTTATATTTGAAGATGGTCTTCTCCAATCAAATGATGATAAACACACCTGATTTTTGTGTTGTTGCATGCTCCATGGAAGAACAAGAGTTTTAAGGATGCGGAGTGGAGAAGCCACAGATACTTGAAAAGTGTGATGGCACACACAAACTGGTCACACAAAATCCCAAAAGTGCGTCAACAAGCATATTAGTACTAGTTTGAGCAGCATAACCCCTAAAGTTCCTTGACTATGTTATCACCAAAAAACCTAAAAAACTGCCATTTCTAGTACAAGTACCAAATTTTTGAAAAATATAGTTTTGGGACACATGTAACCGTAGGATCTTGTATTAAACTAGATTGAGAAGGTGTGGAAAAAATTTCAGAAAATTCCACCGTGTAGATTGCAAGATATTAGCATTTGAAGTGACAAAAATCATTTTTTGAGCCCTGTGAAAAAACGGGCAGCTGCACTTCACAAGGTCACATTTGTATGAAAAAATGTCCAAAATTGTGGTGCTTCTTTGGATCCATTATTCAAGGCAAGTTGGATACATGCTTGAAAATTTTCAGATCATTTGGAATTGTGTAACATATAGGAAAAAAATAGTAAGTAGAAAGATGTAGAGAATGATTCAAAATACTAAATTGTTAACAATTTATTAATGAAATTGAAAAATCCCAATCCCAATGGTTGGAATGTTGTAATAAACAATCTACATCTAATGATTTTATTTTTTTCAAAAAATATTGAAAATTGAGTTAAATAACGGTCTTCAAAGTTTATTTTAGAGTAGAGAATCCATACTTGCCCGCAAACTAAAACATCTCATAACTTTTGACTCATTGATCAAAATGGAATGATTCAAAGCTTTCTATGCATATATAAATCTAGAAAACCAATTTTAAATTTTTATTTTTGAAAAAAATGATTTTTTCAGATCTGCCCAGACTGCCCGAGTTGAGAAACAAACTACATATTAGGCTATAACTTTTGACTCATATTTCCAAATGCCCTGAAATTTAGTGCACATGAAAGATATTCCTCGTCCACACCTTCTATTAAAGTTTGGGCCAAAAACATGGAAATCTCTAGTCACACGTACCTGCCCAAAAAAGTTATGTTGCCAAAAAACACACCTTGGTCCTTTAGGGGATAATCATCCTATCTCATCAATACTAATGTTTAGTGTTTAGGGTTCCTTTAAATCTCAATAATATTTCTTGCAAATTCCTTTAAATCTCAATAATATTTTTCACATCTTAGATTGATTGGGTACTCAAAATTGATCAACCTTTTAGGTACATAATCTCAATTTGCGACTAAGTGTAGATATCTAGTAAGAGCTATGGCATGGAAGTAATTAAACCTTGACTTGGCCTTCAAGTACACAATGAAAAATGTAAGGAATCATGAAGATTGTGAATAGGTAAATTAGTGGGTGTCAGTATTTGAAGAGTACCAGCAATGTGACCATCAATTGATCTAGTTGCCTCTATGATACAATAACAAACTAGCTAGAATTCAACAATACATAGGATCAATTAGTGGGTGGTAAAGTAAAAAATAGAGTATTCACAAATGAATGTTAAAAATATTTACTTGGAACTATTATCAAAACACTCTTATATCTCCATAATAATTGCAAAATTTAAGTGTATTCATTTCATGTATTACGTATTACAAACTTAATAGAACTTCTTCCCCAAGTATGATTTCATTTGAGGTAAACAATTAGGAAACATACATCCAATAACATGATTGCCTAGGTGATGTTTTCTATACAAGGTAGGGTAGTGAGGGAGCTCATGTAACAGCCATAGCTCCAATTACTCCTGAGTAGCAAGATTGGGTCAATAGGGTACTTAGTGTTGAATATCGGCAACTCGTCAAATAATTGTACAACCACCGCAAGAGCATAATTTCATTTTCATTTGTGTCTATATAGTTTATATAAAAATCATTCAACAATAGTTAAAAAAAGGAATACATAAAACTAGAAACTTAAATCAATATCAGATCCATTGCACAACACATAATTGCACTATATGTATATATGTACTTGGGCTAGGAAAGGGTTATCTTCACTAAGAATGAAGAGATAACTAATTAATGCAATGTGGTTAACTCTTGAAGAAACCTTGTGCAAGTGCATCTCATGAAGCTCAAGAAGAAACCTACTAAATGATAACAAAAATCAATCAAATCAATTAACTACTAGATAGCGAAATAGAACAGTACATACTTGACACCTACTAGAAAAAATTCAATTGGAAAATTCTTTGTTAAATCAACTCGTGTTGGAGTAGGATTATATTAACTAATAAATATGATTCAAGATATCATACTAATCAATCAATCTTTCTTACATTGGGGATCTTAACTAATTTGGTTATAATATACTTCCATATAGTTTGCAATTGTGTGTTCTCTGGGGTAGTGAAAGTGCATCTGTTAGTAATTAAGTATACCACTACAAGCATACCACTAATCACAAGCATTGATCTACATGGCCATAGGGATATATACCAATACTCTGGATTTAACAAAATTTGTGAACACTACTAAGAGTGTATGTCAATTTGACAAGTGAAGCTCCAGCCCTAAAAAATATGCAACTTCTGTAACCTTGACAAAGCAGTGACTAAGTATCAATCAATTTGCTCCCTATCAACTGTGTCAATTCTCTTCTCCAAATCACTAGAGAAATTAGATTTCTATCCAACCTAGAGAAATCATTCTCCTTCGAATTCACCAACATCAACATCAACAACGTATGCCCAATACATGCAAGCTTTAAAGCTTTACTTCAACAAAATTATACACAAAGTATCAAGTATGAAGATCTATAGATGTACAACAAAGCACCTGAAGGGAATCCCTTCCAAGTCCGTCCAATTGTGTCTATGTTATCTATTTTGCAAGGCTCCTTCTTCATTATATTCTACATGAATAACTTCCAATCTTGTGAAGCTTCCAAAAACTTGACTAAAACTTCACTTTACTCTAGAAACTAAGTACCACATATGACTCTCTTCAACTCTTTTACTCCCTTGCCACTGACTATGTCCGTCCTCCCCTCCAAATTACTAAACCCTAACTCCAACTCCCTTTCAAAATTGAGATCACCACAGCCATTAAGAACATTGCAATGGATACCAACAAGAACTTGTATATACACCATGTTAAATTAAAATCCACTCTGAATACATGGTCACAACCAAATTGAGTGAGTGCCATAGATCTTAAAACAAAGCAAAGTCTTACATTATCATCTCCTCTCAAGAACAACAATCAAATGCACTCACAACCAAACTAATGGACTATAGGGTTTGTTTGGAAAAGACTAACATCGTGAATAGCACTATCAACTCCACAATTTCGCCCCTACAATTTCACCTAAAAAACGACCGACAAGTGCCTTAAGCTTAGTACTGTGTTTATTTGATCTATGGAAATGCCTATAGGAAGAAAGCTACAATAATGAGAAGCAGCAATTGTTGGCGAACTTTCCCAATTCCCAAGTTGTTCTCTAGACGCCTTTACAAAGCTCCATTTCTACAATCCTTCCACGTCGTCATTCTATAATTGTCTCACTCTCAATGAATACTAACATTTTTTGCACTTGAAGACAACAAAAATTGCGGTTAGGAATCGAGTATTCCTAGTGGACACGAAAAAATTGCATCTCAATTACTCACACCATCTCCCCAATTTGATAACTTGAATAGCCAATGTCGTACGCGTAGCGTGCGGTAAATACCATTTACAACACCCAAACATGTAAACTAACTCGAAATATCGTCCCAAGGGATTCTAGTATGTTGTTGCAAGCCTAGGTTATCCATTCTACCAACTTAAGCTCTCTCTTTCCGGAATCCAGTCCGGATTTATTCTATTTCCGGATTCCAGCTCCGTCACTTCACTCACAAACACTGGTTTTTGGTACCTCGGTTTTACCCTCAGAGGGTCCAACTTTGATTGTATAGAGGGGTAGGGACTCACCACTCATATTCCTCACACTCTCTTCTCTCTCTAAACTACCCAAACCACATTTAGACCAAGTGTTGTATTAGATCAACCCGGAAACACTCTCACAACTATCCGGATGGCCAATCCGGAAAGTGGGTCATACAGAGCGGCCTCTAGACTTCTTCACTACAATGACAGATCAACAGAGTCCGGATCTAAGATAGGGATTGTAAGTCGTTCGCTAAACTGATCCTAGGGTTTGGCTGACCTTCCGGTAAGTGATATGGGGGTTCTTCCATAGGTGGTTGCTTATCTCCACACGGAATCCTCTCTGGTATTTCGAATCTGCACCCACACCACTCTTAATCGGATTCCCATTCCAGGAGTTTAAAGACACGTGCTCAAGACCAAAATCTCAAGTCTAGATTACGTAACAGACATTCCTCAACACTTAAACCCAAGTCCCCTCAGATCCGGATTCCTCCTTTCCTCCTCTCTTACACTTCACACTCTCACACGGAAACACAAGGAAGCTGGATATACGACAGATCAATCCCTGAGGGTCCACTTGGTGGCTCAGATTAAAAGAAAGGATGACAAAGTATAAACTATAACGCTAGGATGAAATGAGAGGCAACAAAACCTGCCTCACACTTTAAAACTCAAAACAACCAAAGCCAAAAAATAGGTAAAAAGGCCACCCGGAAATCCAAGTGACCACTCACAAACTCCTCGAGAAATCCGGAAAAGTGAGATCCTACAAATCCGGAACCCAGTCCCACACCTGGAAATCCGGATCCGGTTCAAAATTAAAATCTTATCTGCCTAAAGAAAGATCCTATCTACTTTCCCTTTCGCACTTTCTTTTGGCTGCTCCTGCCTTGACTCGCTGGTGCTCGCGTGGATGACCTCGGAGTTGCCTTCGGGGTTCCCTTGATGGGGGTCATCCGTAACACCGCTCGGGTTTGTATCTTCCGGATTTCTGGAGGAGAGTAGTCTGCTTCTTCCTTGTCCTCGTCCTCCGATCCGGTCCGATACTCTTCCTCCTCAGATTTTTCAATCTGAGTTATCTCTCTCTCGTTCTCCTCGCCTAGAGACGTCTCATCCAACACGATGGGCTTGATCTCCTTCCTTGGTTGCTGCTCCTCCACCATATGCTCGAATTCCTCCGGATGAAAGTGAGCCGGATTCAACAACCCCCCAATCCGCTCTATCAATTGACCACGGGCTTGGGTGTGCGGTGTCGGCAGCGGCTCCTTTTCTGGAAGATTGAACACTAGGACAAGTGGAGAGACCGTAATCTCTGGAGGCGCCAACTCCTGTCTTGTATCCAGCTGTGTGCTTGGCTCATGTGTTGACTTCACGCTCCTCCGGTTTGTCTTTTCCAGCTGTTTGGAGAAGGGTTCCGTCGAGTACCGGAGAGTCTCCCGCAGGGCTTCCGGTTTTGAAGGTAGTGGCATTGAGGCGGTGAGCTTAACGAGAGTCTCCATGTTGAAATGGATCTTTGGAAAGTTGGAGAAGTCCATTACTCGGTCAGGGTCGATCCGCCCAAGCAGCTGCCTCATCTCCTTAAGTGTGAGCTCCATCCATGAAGAGAAGTCCACGAGTATCCGGATCACCTTGGATCCGGTTAGGTGCCCTTCCTCAATCAACCGGCTCTGGGTTAGAGCCACCTTCATCACCATGTCTCCCGGCTTGTCTACTAAGCCGGATAAGTTCTTCATCAGCTGGAGGGTTTCCTTCTCCCTCTGCTTCGCTGTAGCCATCTCCCCTTGCGCCCAGCTCAGTCTTGCCTAAAGATCCGCTTTCTCCTTCTCTAGGACTACAATTTTCCTGTCCTTCCGCTCGAGGACTTCCAGATTTGGAAGTTTCTTCAATGCGTCGAGGATGTCTTCCGGTTCCGTCTTCAACTCCTGGCTTATCCTCCTGAGCAGATCCGTCAAGCTCTCGTGGTACTCTTGCGCTTGGAGTACCCAGTTGAACCCGGTCTTGAAGAACCTGGATATACTTCCTTCCTCGTCCTCGAAGATCTTCTACTGAGCTGGAAGCTTTCCCTGTGATGTCGGATCCGTTGACTTCCGGTGTCTCCGCTCTAAGGGTTGCTCGTCCTCTTCCAGATCCTCCTCCTCTTCTACCGGCGGTTGCTTGGCTGTCACTTCTTTCGTCAGGCCACATTGGAGGATTGTCGCTCTAGTGTTGTACTCCACCATTTCCGCATCGCTGAGAAGCTCTAAGTGGTGGTAGAGATGGAAAAGATACGGCCCTATGGGGCTGGTCTTTCCCTTTCCCACATTGGCAGCAAGCTTGGCGATTACGGATCCAATCACCTTGCCCCAACTGACTGGTCTACCCTCAAAAGCACCAAATATGGTGTTTGCTACCATAACCGTAACCCGGGTAGGCTTTTCCGGATACAGGATAGGGATCAGGAACTCTAGGACATGCCTATGTCGTGGATCTAGACAGTCACTAATCGCATACCCTTCCTTTGAATGGGCAGCGTTCTTGAACTTTCCTATCGTAAACTTGTCTACCCGGGAAGCTAAACCAGATCCCTTCTTGGGAAATCCATAAACCTTAGCCCAGACTTCATCAGTCCAGGTTTGAGGCCTTCCTCTCAATGTCAACTCATACTGGTTGGAAGCTCCTACTATCAGTTCCTGAATCATCCGATTGTTCTTTACGGTCCACGGCCACATGAACAAACCGACACACCCTATCTCACTAAGGTCATCCTCTAGCTGGGATCTGTCTCTTAGCCTTTCCGGAATGGTTGGACAAACCATCCGGCCGGTGACCAAAGTCTTCCAGATATCTCCCTCCACCATCTCACATGGCTCAGAAGGCTGCATATACTCTAGCTTGTCACCCGAACACTAACTCACCACTCTTTCACTCAACTATACACGCACAAAACAATTGTGGAGAAAGAGGAAGAGGAAATGGAAGTGGCGGGGTTAAGTACCCGTCAAAATACCAACTGTTCCTAAAGCGAACCGTTTACCCATAATGGGTCCCTATTTCTAGACCGGAAGTCTAGACAGTAGGCTGTCGCTATCCGGGTTTCTGGATTCCGGATTCGGCCTGGATCCCATTACGGATTAGCTAGAGTGTTTTCTTAATCTAAATGAGTTGTTTAGACTAAGAGGGCTGTTATACTTTTTGCGTATTAGAAAGTTTGAAAAATTCTACATAGTTATACCCTTATAAATACTAACATGGTGACTTCTAAGATTACGATTCGCGACAGCCAATGTATAGGGAAAAGTATGGGCTCTACTATATTCAGGAAAGACACACTTTAATGTGTTCAACACTTTTGTGCATTCTAGATGGATTTCAAGTTTGAGCTTGAGAGCATCTCCACTCTTGCCCTCAAAAGGAGCCAGGGTGGATTGACCCCCTCGCTTGTCTCCAAATAAAATCCCTGAAATTTTTTATGTTTCACACATGATAAAGTTTGCAAATTTTGAATTCATATTTGCAATCAAAGGCCCCAAATTAGCTTAAAGAGGTACAAAAGATAAATTATTGAAGTACAAAATAGGGGGTCTTTTTTTTACATGCACCCTTGGAAAGACTTGGGGGGACAAGCGAGGGGGTCAATCCACCCCAACCTCAAAAGGGGCCCAAGCAGCTTTTGGTCCTCCAATGTGACCACCCAAATTGGCCATGTCACCCTAGCCATGGGGAAAAAAGCAGTTTGGCCATGATCCTCTAGAGCCCACTTACTAGTCATTGTACCACTATTCATGTGAGAGGATTCTTGTTATGATTGTTTTTTATTCTTGATTTGGTTTAAGAAGCCAATAATAGTTGGGTACAATCATGGTTTGAAGAATAGAAGGTGTTCAAGAACAGCATACCCTTAGGGCAATTTGAAGTTTTATTTCAAAAATCACAAAGATAATAGAGAAGGCTAGAAGAGAACAGAGGAGTCTTTCTCCAATTAATAACATTTAACTGTAAGGGGACGCTTTGGAAGCAACTCTTCAACAATGCATACACCTTAAAGTATAAAGGATGGAAAAAACAAAAAGAAGAAAACAAAAAATACAAAAAAACGGGAATTCTCTCCAATTAACAACCTTCAAGACAATATGAGGGAATGCTTTGAATGCAACTCTTCACAATGCACACACCTCATAGTTCGACAGGATAGAGGAAATCTAAAATCAAATATAAATGAGATCAATATTTATAATATATAGAGAGAAATGTAATGTAAAAGATAAATCTTTTATTTTAATTACTAAAGTTATATGTGGATGTGAGATCCAAAATTATTTCAAAACACTCATTTTCAAGTAAGGCTATTCAATTTTTCTTGCATGAATTCTCTAATAATTGAAGTATAGAAAATTGAAGATCATAGTCCCCATTCATTGTAAAATCACTTAGAGAGAACGTTAAAAATTAGGTTTACGAAATTTTATTATATTGTTTAAAAAATAAAAGGATTCTATTCATACCATTTAGATGATTCATGTGAAAGTTTAAGAACTAAATATTTTAGAAGCAATCTCAATAAACTCTTATACAAATGAATGTGTTTAACTGATTAAGGAACTCAATTTCCATAATTAAAAAAGATAGAAAGTTCTACATGGCTCTACATTCCAAAATAATTATAGTGATTAAAATAAAAGCTTTATCTTTTACATTGTATCTCTATATTCTCTCTTTTTAGTTATATATATTCATATATAATTAGATGTATATGCTTATATACATTAAACTCTATTTATAATTTATAAATATTAAACTTATTTTTATATTGTTTGATTTTTATATTTTGTTTTGGATTTTTTCCATCCTATCAGACTATGAGGTGTGTACATTGTGAAGAGTTGCATCCAAAGAGTCCCCTCATATTGTCTTGAAGGTTGTTAATCGGAGAGAATCATGATTCTTTTTTTTCATTTTTTTGTTTTTTCATTTTTTGTTTCATTTTTTTTCAAACTAAATTGAAAGCAAAACTTTCAAAAGAGCTCCTAGCCACAACTAAGGTTCAATAAAATGGCTCCATGTAGTTCAAATTTGGGTTTGTTTCACCGATTCAATTAGAAGATTATAACAGTCAACCCGTTGTTGAAAACTATGGATGGGGTCATTTTGCAAATCAGATGATGATGCACTTTATATATTTTTGGGTTGAATTTCCTCTGAAAATTAAACTTTAAATTTTTTCCTCATAGACTCTATTTTTGTCCACGTGGAAAGCTTTAATTCATTCCATTTGGATTCATCATGTGAAAGTTATGGACAATCTTCATTTGGGGCAATCAATGCATTCTCTTGAAAAAATAACTTGTACCACCCATTTCTAAACTCAATTTTTAGAGTTCAAAAAAAGGTTTCACAAGGTGAAAATCTATTGCAAGACATTCCCACAATTGAGATTAGGAGTGTGTTTCAATTCCATCTACAAACTATTAACAGTCCAACTTTTCCTTCAAGCTTGACGTCTTTCTATTTAATAATTTTTCAATGAGTAAACATTAAGTGCTTTTTAAAAAAAATTCAATTCTGGATCTTCAATTTAATTCTTCAACATAAAAAAATATAAATTAAAAATGAGTAGTGCAAAAATTTGGAGTTAAAGAGATATAAAGCTAAAATTTCTAGGCCAATAAGGTTCAAAAGAAACTTGTTTTTCTTACTTTAAATTCAAATATCTTGCAATCTACACAATCTAAATTTCTAAAATTTCTTCCACACATTGTTGTATTGGTGTGGTAGAAGATCTTATAGTTAGATACATAAAAAGAAATATTTCTTTTAGTTTTTTACTCTTTGCAATAGAAATAGCAATTTTAATAATGCTTTTTGATGGGAAATAGCTCTAGGGACTTTCAAAGTTATGAACAACATTTGTCTTCTCAATAAGACCCAAAATTCAAACTTTGTTTATTTTTTGGAGATTCTTAGTGATTTCAATTGCTACTAGTGTTCCCTATTCTGTTGCTACATGTAAAATATAAAACTAAAGTAATTTTCTAATTGAAATAAAATTTCTAAAATCCATAACTTTTACACCATAGGTTGTAACAACTCAAACCAAAGCCTATCCACCCCTCCTTGCCAAGGGCTTTTTGATGGTTCCAAGAATGCAATAGGAGGGGTGGAAGATACCTCAATGTAATAAACAACAACAACCAAAAACTATCTTAAAGGTATGTGGATTTCAATAGGTGAAGTGAACTTGTAAAGGACTAACAAGTTTTTTTGGGCAACATAGCATTTTACACTAAAGACTTTGAATTCAAATTTTTATATATTGAAAAAATGAGTTGAAATTTTAGGAATTTTTACTAAAACAATAACCAGATACTATAGTAAACTTGCCAATTACCACACAAACAAAATTCAAATCCTTCTCCACATAAATATTGAGACTTGCATGTTTTGAAATTTGGCATGACTATTAAATTTCCTATTAAGATTCACCTTCAAAAAATAGGATGCAAAAAGATTTCTTTCTACAAATTTTATTGCTACCTAAAGACAATGGGGCTAAAATCTAGTTAAAAATTCCTTGCAATCCTTCACCACATAGTATATGGTCATTGGGTGGTGATACCAAATTTTGTCCCCATCACAATTGAGTAGGTAGTTGCATTGTGCGGTCACTAGTTGGTAAATGACAATGGTTGTTATGTTTTTTTTATGTATGCGGTAAATGGAAAATTTACTCAAGATTTTCAAAAATGGAAAAATTATTAAATAGAAGTAGGTCCAAGCTTAACCCCTAATGACCCATGCAACAATTTTCTAGTTGTTGCCCCTATTGTTTGAGTTTCCCATTCTCAGATTTTGAGTTTTTTGAAAAATAAAATATATTTCTAGAAAATAGACTTTGTTACAAGTCCAATGGTGGTAGTTTCATCGAATTCCAAGTTAAATTCTGCATTGTGGAATTTTTCAAAGTTTAGAAGTGTAGTGTAGTTTACAACTTGCTTTTTTGGTTTGGGTTTGGGCATAGACTAAAAAGTCAGCCAACCAAGGTGCTTCTTGCCCACCTCAAAAAGGGCAAATCCAAGGAGCCCAAGGAGAAGACAAGTGTCTCATTCTTTTTTCTCTTGCAATCATTTGGCAAATTTCAGTGACCACTATGTATTGCAAGCTCGACCATGAATTGTAAAATTCTTAGAATGTTATGAAATTTTACATGTACATTTTCAACTCTCTTATCTTTCATTGAGTCCAAAAAAAGAATCATTTGAAAATATTCTCACAAAGATATGCTCCTTCAAAGTGCGATGCTGTGAATTTCTAGTGACCCAAGAAAAACTTCAAAATTAAATATCTCCTAAACCATGAGGTCAAATAATATGAATTTAATTGAGGTGCTCAATTTCAATGTTAAATTCAAAATCCTATGGTTACATTCCATCCAATCTCAAGAAACAATGAGAAATTTTTTTCTGAAGTTGTTGGTAGTTATGGCCCATTTTGAAAGAACATACCCCTTGGATCATTATAGATTAAACTAAAATTTAAATCATTCATAGTTCTAAGATGGAATTGAAATACAATAACCTCAATTGTGAGATAGTTATAGCAAACAAATTCAAGCTTTTCAAACAATTTTTTTATTGTGAGAATTTCATCAAAAAATGAATTCTATATAAGTTATTTTTGCAAAAAAGATGTTTAGATTTTTGTACTTTTCAATTTATCATAGTATTCATTATATATTTTTAGTTATTTAAGATTTTCTTTTGAAATTCAATAAAAAATCCAAAATTAGCAATATTTAATTTTCTTAACCCATTTGCATCACATTTTGAATAATATGCACTATGAGATTTTGTCACTTCTATTGTTTAATTCCATTTATTTTTAGAACTCATTTTTAAGATCTCACTTTTCCTACTAAGAATGAAGCATGACATAATCCATTTTAGTTATTTTCAAAGATTCTCAACATCTTCTTTTAGAGATCCATGTAGTACAAATGTAAGTCAAATGCCACAAGAATGTAGAAAACAATTTTGATGTTTTTCTCATAAAGATCATTTACATAAAAATAGATTTTTCAATTCTAAGCACCTCACCTACTTCAATTCTAAAGTTATCACTTCCTTTACAACCTAGGTGAGGGACACTTGGGTTGAGTTAGAAAACCACATGAGTTAAAGCATAGGGTCCTTTTTATTCATGAAAGGTAATATTTCTACCAAATTATAAAATTTTACATGAGTGTAGAGTACTTTCAACTCAAAAAAAAATAAATTTGAGAATCTATTTAGTATACATCTAGAATATTCTAAAATATTTAAAAATATACCTCAAGTATTCCAAGTATATGATAACCCCCATTTAAACATCCTCTTAACACATGTAGTTACAATAGATATATGTTAGTGATCCCCTGGGCTTTACAAACAATATTACTCAATTCCCAAGAACAATCCCCATCTCCTTGTTCTATGTGTTGTGAGAACAAGTTCTTTGATGTAGACAAATAATATTGTTTTTGCATGTGATTTTCTAGGGCCACAAAAACACATCTTGTTTAATTCATAAAAATTCCAAAATTCAATGTCTTTCACACCATAGGTTCAAAAAGAATGGTATTTTGAATTCTTCTTTTGATAAATCTAACCCTAACACATGATATTAACTTAGGTCAAGGTCAGAACTGGCGCAACAGTGAGGTAAATATTTTTCTGCATTAATATACTATAATTGCTTAATTGGCAAGTCTCTACCTTATTTTGATTTTCTGAAGCAGAAAAATATGACCGAGGATTTTCGATTTTCATCAAAAGGGATCATGCATGTATTTGAGGGACTCACAGCAAGGAATCCTGATCATGAATAATGGGCTTGCTATCGTGGAAGCGGAAATAACTCGACGTCCCCAGCACAGGGAAATGACTCGGCGCGGCTCCGCCCGGAGAACAAATTGCTCAGTTCTCTTGATGCGTCACCAGTGCTAGCAACACCTGGCTCAGTCCGGAATGAAGAAGTGTCGAGAGAGAAGCTAGGGACACTCGAGAGTTGAAGAAGAAGAGCACGGAGCCTGAAGAGTGATGGCGGAAGCTCCATAGCCGAACTTAGAAGCGTGCAAGGATACATCTGATTGTCGGTAGCTTGCGCCCACCGATACTGATGGTTGGAGTTTAGTGTTGCTTATGCTTCCACGCTTGACTTTCTGTTTTAGTTGAACGAAGGTTTTAGCCGGTTGGCATTTGTGCCGGTTAGTTTTCGTTGCCCTAAGGTTTGAAGCCTCCTGTGATCGTGTCTGGTTGAGTGTGCGGTGGAGATTGGCGGGAGTGGAACTAGAATTGTTGCCAGCATTTTATCTATGGAGTATAATTGTGAAATTGAGTTTTGGGGTGGTTCTGGTATTACAACCTTCCTGTGGAATTTGGGCCTGCTGTTGAGATTGGTAATTTGGTTTATATTGCAGTTTGGTGATGAGGAGCTTTAGGTGTTGCGATACATTGTTCGTCGTCGCTTGATTAGAAGTCTGTTTTTGTGCATTAGGAGAGGGGTTGGCACGAGTGTTTGCAGCATTTCTTTATGGGAAGCGCTTCGCAAGAATCAAAGTCATGTCGGTAATTCTTGCTTTGGAGGAGAGCAGGGAGTTCAATTCTGTTCATCGGTGAGCAGCTGGTCGAAGGATTTGGAGCAAGTCTAATTTGGTACGGTATACACATTACTTGGCTTCGCTTGTGGCAAACTTCGATGGGTCTCTTGAGATTTTTGAGGAAAGAAGTCTATGTGTTCTTTTTAGAGTTGTATGTTGCACTCATCTTTGACATTGTTTTTGTCCCTATGCTTGGACCAGAGGTTCAAGCCCGTGCCGTTGTGTTTTTTGGCTGAACAAGATTAGAAGATCTCTTATACAGGTATGGGATTGGTCCTCATTCTCTTGCTAGGCTGGTGTCTCAATACCAGGCTCTCTATAGTGACTTGTCTATGACATGCAATTGACTTGTGTTGCTGTGGAATGAAAAAGCCGGAGCTATTGGTTGCTTTGCGTTTTGTTTACTGCCCTTTAAGCAATAATGAAAGCGAATAATCTTACTAATGATCATAACGGTAAAAATAATGAAGGATAGTTAGAAACTATCTATTCTTGTAAGATCAATTCTACATATAACTAGGAGCCTACTTTGAATGAATAGTCGGTCTCTTAGTTTTTTAGAATTACTGAGGGTCGCTCTTCATTGTCCTATCTCCTCTTCTACAATGTGATTCCTTCCCTTCAATCAGTTTTGATCTTGAGTATAGTCCTAACCAGAAGAGAATAGTTTTGATCTTGAGCATAGTACTAACCTAAAGAGAACACATTTTGCTATTACTTATTTCTTGCTTTTTTTACGTAACCAACTGATATGTTTTTTCTTTTAGCTTTGAGAAAACTATGTCATGTTTTGGAAAACCATATTTGTTTTTATGTGGGATGTAGTAAGAATTTCCCTACTTTGAAAGTATCCCTTAACGTAGAGGTGTTTGTTGGTGATTTTATTGAATCTGGAGTGAGCAGTAGAGGGTGGAGATGGTTTCAGAGCATCCCCAATTTGAGCTTCAAGAACAGGTTGGAAATTTTGACTTGAAGTTGGTTAGATACGGCCTCTTCTTATCATCTAAGGGAAATTGAGTTGAAAATATTTTGAGTTGTGTAACCCTTGTGAAAATCTGGGTCAGTGGTTAGCAATTCTGTTTATGAACACCCCACTGTATAGTGGACAGACTTATAATTCCCATGTGTATTTGGGGACTACAGAGGTGTTTGGTGGTGCTTGGGTTGGGCATGGCTGTATGGTTGGTATTGGAATACACGCATGAACAAAATATGCAACGGCGTATCCAGCTATTAGAATTGGATCATGTACAGGAAGATTGGGCAGAAGGCTTTGAAGCTCAGGTATGCATTACATCCTTCACGCATTCAACTTCACGCGGTCCTTGTTGGCGATTTTCTCTTCTTGAATCGTAATGTAGTGATCGTGGGCCTTGTTGACCTTCAATCTACGAATTGGAAACCTAGAAAAGTTCCTTCTTCCAAGCAAGGGTTGGGAAAGTTCAATAGGGTTTAATATTTGCAAGTTGTCTTTTAATAACACTTTTCTTTGGATTGGGGTGGTCTGATCTTATCTTCTTTGAAGTGTCGTCGTTGTCCTGGTTGCTTCAAGAAATTAACGTGAAAAGCTTGTTCATGGCAATATAATGGCCTCCCGGATCCTCTATGTGCATGCATCCGATACTCTTCTTACAGTTCTTGAGCAATCACTTTTCCAGTGGTTTGAAATATATCATATGTAGATATTTTAGTTTCCCCCGTCTGCTTTTATCTTGATCAGTTAATCCACATGCCTTTCACGTTTTTTCAGGATATGTTATTGCTGTTGTATAATTGTGCAATTGTTATTCTAGTTTTTTGGGTTTTTTTTGACACAAATGAAACGAAATTTCATTGCAAGAACGTTATTCTAGGTTTGCAAGCCTTCAGGTTTTCTTGATTTCATGTGTCGTCTTGTCATGCTTTTCTCCTTCCCCTATCCTCTATCTGATTTTTTTCAGTCTTTCATATTGAAGCCCAGGATTGCACTCTGTAGAGAATTGGAGAATGAAATGTGCTGAATTATTATGCCTTTTTTTGTCTCTAGATTAGAAAGGCAAGAGTGCTACAATTCCTCATGATCTTGTTTGAGTACACTGTGGCTAGTCAACCTTCATACTTTGTAAATAGTACTTTTGTGCACAGAGCTCAAGCGATTGCCCCTTCCAATTTCTTCAAGTTTGACTAATTCGAATGTATATATGGATACTGTGATTCTTAGGGACCTTGCATTACTTGTGCGAGGCAATTATTTTGTTTTGCAGATGGTATTGGAGATTTGAATTTTTGCTCAGGTTCTCTTTTGGGAAGTCCGTGATGATTCTAGGTGTGAATTTCTATTGAGGAGTATCAATTGAGTAGTGAGGTAGTACTCGAATGTGTTAGTTTCTACTCATCACTCTAAATTTTGAAATTGTGAAGGTTAGGTCAATGATCCTGCAACATGAGGCAAATTAGAGGAAGTGAGTTGTTTAGTCAAATCTTGACATTTGTTATTTAATTCTTAGTTTGTTCCTCAATGGAGGGTAGTCAGAGTACTGCTCTGGTGACACCAAATTTGCTTGGTTTGATAAAATGCAAATACTCTATTGTGATTTCGAAAGCTCTTTAAACATCCATTACATTCAATTGTATCTGTGGCTTTAGAGTACTTCTGTTATATGCTTAACATCTAATGGATATAGTGTCCTGACAATGGACTTCCATGTCTTGTTGAAGGACTTTTTAGTCGGTCATATGAGACATTTTTTGGTTCAAATTTGTTTCTCTATTGATAATCATCGACACTATTCTACATTCATTCTGGTGGTATAAAATTTGGTTACATTTGAAATAATATTATCATAATATGAGTTATCAAAATTTTCATTTACAGACCATATAATATGAATTCTTTCCAACTGTCACTGCAGGAGAGCTGTTGTGTTCCATGTGCAGGCATGTATGGAGCTAGAAAAACGTGATGTGATTGAGATGCAACATTTGGTTATTTGCAACATATATATGTTTAAATTTGACCAAATAACTGCATTTCGTCCTTGAATTACCTGTAGGCTTGTAGCCATACCAAAAACATGTCAAAACACAACAATATTCAATACAATGAAGAATATGGCTGGTCAGTTGTCCAACATGTTTGCTATCTATCAATCTTTATTTGTGTTGAGTTCTTTTAATTTTTTGTTGTTTTGCAGATGTTGTCAAAGAACTCATTGAAGGAATGGTGGAGACATACCCTCACCTCACGTATTTTGATGGCTTCCCTAAGGTGAAACCGATACTTGAACCCTTTATTTTGGTGGTTACACTTTTTCTTCCTCTAGAAGGTGAATTGAATTTATGAATAGTTATACTCTGTAGATCTTAGTGGATTATTAGTGAATTGATGTAGACGATGAGAATTATTGGGATGTATTCATAGCAACTTAGTAGTTGTGAATCGGGGATTTGTTTTTCTATTGAATTACACTCTTTAGCTAGCGAAAAGTGTGATCAATATTGTGTTATGCATTGCAAGTTCATATCTATCGGTTGTTGTGTAGGTTAAAGTGGTGTTGTAGTTAGATATTAAATGACGCGTGATAATAAAGTTGCAATTATTTAAGGTATTGTCTTTATTGTAATCCTTTTCTGCCTAAGTAGGGGCTACTCATATTAGAGGTTTGCATCTGCAAAATTTCCTTAGAAGGTTTTGTTAATTTTTTCAATAATTTAATGAAGCACTAGTAGATAAATTTGCAATTGTTTAGTAAGCCTCCCATTCGGCTTGATATACTTGGTTGCTTGTGTATTCACTTGAGATGAAATTGAGATGAATGGAATGTGGTTTTGGGCAATTTTTTATCACGTTGCAACTTCTATTTGCCAATGCGGGGCAAGTACTATACAAGTGGTGGAAGTGGTCATGAGCCAACTCATGTAGGATATGTTGGTGAGGGTATTTTTCTTGTTGTCATCTATGGGTATGTATTTTCTACTCTGTCCATGAACGCAATCTTAGTTTTAAGCTACAAGTTTCTTGATTTCCACTTTGTAATGGATCATGATGAGCTTGGTATTATAGTCTCTTGGCATGTGAAACCTCCAACTTTCTATTTAGGCATCTCTAGTCATATTTTTGTACACTTCCGCTTTGTGCCGAGTTGGTTATGAATCTATTTATTACTTGGAATAGTTTTCAAAGTCTTTCATTTTCCTTTCTTCTACCTTTCCTAATGTGTATTTAGGTATTTCTTTTTTGAACATTCCTGAGTGTCTCTTATTTTCAGAAGTGTTAATCTTTAAGTGTGTTGTTCATCATGAAGATACCACTAGGTGATAAAATTTGGAGGGTTGGAATTCACAATTGGGACTTATCGAACCACAAATACTTAAAGGTTTCATGACAGTGAAGGGGATGTGGCTCTCGACCTCTCGTGTAGGATTTTGATGGCACTAATGAAGACAATCACAAACTCCTGATCAAGCACCTGAAGTTGAATGACAATATGAAGAGTCTCCTAGAAAGTGTGAGAAAACTAGAAAATACAGCGTAGCAACAGGTGCAAAATTTGAAGGAGGTTGTGATAAAGAAGGAGGGTTTTTTACAAAGTAATAAGAAGAATTGGACCTTGAAAAACCTAGTAGAAGATGTTACAACCTAGTACAAGTAAGTTGAGCGTGAGAAGCTCTAGCTCATCAAGGATCAAAAGAAAGGTAAGTTAAGGCGTTGTTCTTTCTTTCGTTCAATTTTATGCAGATCGGCTAATTTTGTTGTCATGGTTGAGGTAGGTTGTTTGAAGCTTGTTAACTGCCTCTACAAAACTTGAACACTTGCAACAAGGAGCATCGATTGCAGCCGAAGAACATGAGAGAAATATGAGTGCCCATCATTTGGACTTTTTGAACAAGATGACAGATCTAGAAGGCAAAAGCTCCAAACTCGAAACTTTGAAACTCAAGAATGAGGTTGAGAAGGGCGGAAGGCTCAATATTGTGCAGAAAGACAAAAGGTACTCAAGAACTTTCAATTGTTCGTCAATTTACAATCTTTGTTGTGGAGTTTGTAGTCTGTTTCATGGCTAGACTCAAAAATTATTAGCATGGTACAAAGGTCAAGTGAAGCAATAGGAAGAGCAACAAATCAAAACAGATTGAGCTCATCAAGAAGCAAAAGGTGAAGATTTCTTCTCCCCTAAGAGTATCATACTATCATATATTATGCTAGATTCACTATGAGATTCACATTCTTGGTATTGATGTTTGTATAACTCTCATTCTAGTACCCTTTTTCTAATTTATATAAGAACTTCATCTCATTAAGTAGCCTCATGGAGCATAACGTAACATAACTTAAGACAATGGGTATTGTAGCACCTTGGAATCAAGTGTGATACCCATTCTTTCATTCGTCATGTCAAGATAGAAGTGAAGAATGGTGTTATCAATAATTTGATGAAAGCATGGACGCACATGTTAGCTTCTTTACCAAATTTGAACAATGCATTGTCATTACAAGTTGTAATTAGAGGTCTAAACTTATAGAATGTCATTGCAGGAGGAAAGTGACAAGTTGGAGAATCAACTTCAAGAGCAATGGGTAAAACTCCAAGGAGTCCAAGCGAAGCAGAGGTGCAAGTTGGAGAGTTAGCAAGTGATGGAGCAGCTAGAGACTAAGAAAGTAAAGAAATAATTGAGGCCAAAAAAAAGGAGACTCACAAAGAAAAGGAGGAGTATGTGAAGAAGATTTCAGAGTTGGAGGAGAAATTAGAAGACCTTGAAGAAGATGTGGATGCTGGCCAAGATCTCGTGACCCAACTCGCAAATTCTCATGGACAAGCAAATGATGAAGTTGAATCTTCCAAGAGCGCAATAATGCAATCAAGGGTAAGTTATATTATCTTTGTAGGGTTTTATTTTTAAATTAGTTTGTTGACTGCCTTAGACTTTGTTTTTGACTTTGTTTTAAGAGACTCTATTCCTAAAGCTTTAGATTCATATTTAGTGATTGAAATATGTTAGAGATCTTTAAATTATTATTGAACTAGATATTGGTGAATGGGATGAAGTAATTTTATTAGGTCTTCTAGTACCTTGGTGTTCATGGGAATACAAGTTAAAATTATTGCTGAGGTACATATTGATGAATGGAATAAGGCAATTTTATTACATCTTCTCGTACCCTAATGTTCATAGGAATGTAAGATGTTTGCTCACACTTTTGGAGCACTAGTGTTATGACAAACTTATCCATGCTCTATTTTTGTAACCCAGATGTTGCACAAGTACAACACATCTAAGATCAGGGTGAAGCTCTTATGAGTGGTAAATGTAGAAGGATGGTGGGAGGAATGTAAGCATAAGTTTAAAAGTGAGATGCTTTTCTAGAAATGGACAAATTGGATGGAGTCTAAATTGTTGCCGAAGCAGACCTTCAATCCAATGAAGGTGGTGCCTGACGAAAAGGGGGAAATAAGGTTTGGAGCTCACTTTTATCATAGTTCAAAGTTTGAATTTATAAAATGTGTAGGATGTTTGACCTTAAATTTTGTATTTGCTATCCTTTTGTGAACTTTGCCATATTTACTTATTTTCCAATGGAAAAGTGGTCTTCGGTCACTTCAAAATTTTCATGTGATTTATCGTGGAAGGAGTTTTTGTTGCTTTCATTGTGAAAGGGTGTCTAAAATATGACCATGGCTTGGTTTCACAATTGAATGTCATTTATATATGTTTATTAATGCTTGGTGTAATTGTGTAGAATGTGATTGATGAGGACAATGTGGAATTGACGTAGCTTTGCAAGCAATATGGTCCTTTAGTGGCCAATGCCATTAGAGTTGTTGCCTTGGAGATTGCAACTTGGAATCCTAGTGGAAGGTATAAGATTTCAATGCCATGGGATTTTCAAACAAACTAAAAAGCCACTATAAGTAAGATACTCAAGCTTTTAGTTGAGGTAATCCTACAAAAGGAATAGGACATACGTAGCCGAAAAGTCTATATTATGACTTCAATATATAATTTGGAGCTCATCTAAAATTGTAACTTATTTTTATTGTTTTGTGTCATTTGCATAGAGTCATTATGAGTGGAAACCAGATGATGGTACGTTTTAGTATTTGTTTCATCAAGGGTTTAGGATTGTGTCATTGACTTGTTATCTAGTGTGAGGATTTATTTTTCTCATTTAGTGCTCACTTTAGGATGTAATGTTGAATGTCTAGAATCTCCTTTGCTAGTACAATTATTTGACACAATTGTTGTTGTGTGATCCAAACTTGCACTAGTTGGCCAATTTTGAGGCTGCTCAAATGTATGATAATTATTAGGTACGTAGTGAGGGCTAGTGCAATCGGTAATGAGTGAGTGCTAATGGGGGTGAATGTAATAGGTGACAAGTGCAAGTTTGAAAGTGAGTGTGAGTGTAAATTTGAGTGCGAGTGCGATAGCCAATGAGTGCAATGGGTGATGATAGCGAGTGTGAAAGGCAACAAGAGCAAGTGTGATAGGTAGCAAGGGTGAGTGTGATAAGGAGTGTGATAGGCAATGAGTGCAAGTGTGAGTGTGATTGTCAACAAGTGTGACAAAGGTGAGTGCAAGAGGCAATGAGTGCGATAGGGGGTGAGTGCGAGTCTGATAGGCAACGAGTGCAAGTGTGAGTGCAATTGTCAACGAGTGTGAGTGTGAGTGCAATAGGCAACAAGTATGAGTGTGATAAGCAATGCAACAAGTGCAAGTGTGATAGGTGGTGAGTGCGATGTTAGTATGTGATCATGACCAATTTCAAAATAGTTTTACTTAACACTTCTATCAATATAGCATGTACATATATAGTTTATAACTCATGTATATGAATTACATATTTATAAGAAGAATTGTATTCAATTGTGTTCAAATTGCATGAAAATACATATCCGATGTATATATGTATTAATATATGTGTATGTACATGCAATGAAGATATGCAAATAATAGAAGGCCCTATGATTGTAAATATGTCTATACTTGCAATATTTATTGAAGTGAATACCATTGCATATTGAATTTGCATGAATGAACAATGAATAGAAGTGGGTGCGCATGCAATGATCGAGCATTCACTACTACTCACTTCGGTGCCCACTTAATTAGGACTATTCATTGTGTTTTTGGAATTATAAATGCAAAACATTCTTGTGAAAAAATTGCATGACAGTCATTCAATTTTTTGAAAATCATTTGTACATCATAGTGGAAAATATGTGTACTAAAATGTGGCAAAAAGAACCACACTCAATTTTGAGTGTAGTTTTTTTTACTACGTTTTGTTATACTGATGGCCAAATTGTAGATCAAGTAGGAAAAAGATTAGAGGATGGACCTTTCGAAGCAGTGCGGAGGAATGGCCCTCTTGATGTCACCAACAGTGAACAGTGGCTTGTTCGCAGGCACTCACTCCACGGATCTCACAGTCTCTGGAGTTAGGATGGCCTTCCCTCCCTTCCCCATATTAGATAATTAAACCTGACACCTGAAAGATTAGGTCGGAACCTAATCAGTACGGTCGGGAAGGAGAAGTTGGTACCTAAAAAGACAAGATAATATTGTTCAAATTTTGTTGACAATATATTTCCTAATTTTGAATGCAATAGGCCTAAAGAAAAGGGTTTGTAGTCAAATTACACTAGTTCAATAACTTACAAGCAGATCATTAGGAATAACTTTGAATTCCCAAGATTCATTGGAAGGTCTCTCGATCAATGATCATAGAAATCATACAAAGGCCTTCCCCATGATATATCGGGAACCTTCCATTGTGAGAGTTGGGAGACCCCTTACTCATTGAAATGATTCTCTTAATGTTTATATCAATTTGAAACCAATACCCCCCAACCAAATAGTATCAGTCTACCAGCCACATTTTGAAATACACATATAGACGGACCGAAGCTAACACAAATAAACAAAGTCTGTGAAGGCTTGACTAGAATTTCAATCTAAGCCAATTCAACTAAGATCATCAACAAAGCTCCAAGGAAACAGAGGCAAGAGAGAGAGATACCGGTAGATGAAGAAGAAACAGAGTGACTTGCAGAGAGGACAAGCCTTTCATTCACAAGTGAGTGATGCTACAGACTTTCAGCCAGAGTCTGGAATCTGGACCCTGGATCCATAACATTATATTACCAGACAACATTTGGTCCTCTTCGTCTTGGGAAGGTATTGTAGAACTACCCATTACTAACCAATCCCCCATGCATGGACAAATTCAACAAAGACTAGGACTAATTTCTAACCATGAATTTTTGGTTTCTGACCATGGCTACTATCATGACACACTTGTTTGGTTTTGAGAGTCAAAGTAGTCTTTGTGTTAAGACTTAGGTTCCAAAATGAGCATCCTGCTAATGCTTCCCAATAGATTTCCAATCCAGTTTCTACTCTCCAATGCAACCATCTTGATTTCATGCCTCCCTCAACAGAGCTTGATCTATGAATCAACAATAATATACATGCGGTCAATCATGATACGTCAAAAGCACAAGAGCACACACTCCCATCAAGAAGCACTATAACAAAACATGGTAAAAAGAACCGTAGTCAAAATCAACTACGGTTCTTTTTGCCACGTTTTTGTGCAGGCCCACTACGTGTGCAACCAACGTTTTTTGTAGTTTTCCACTGCTATTTTTGGAATTTTGGGGCGTGTAATATACCATTAGAAAGGTCTTTTTCAAGAAAAAATATAATTGGTTTAACCAAATAATCCATAGAAAGTTTGAAACTTTTATAATCACATTGTCCATTCTATGGATTTAAAAACATTGCTCTTAAGGAGAATTACGTTCAATCTCTTAAGAAATAACCATATTGCTTTGAGCAAAACAATATATATAGTCACCAAAAATTCTAAACACTTCTCTTAAAGAAAAATCTATCAAAATCTTTGTAAAAGATACACAATATCGCTTTAAGTGAAATAACTCCAAACAATTACATATAAACATCAAAAATTTAAACAATTCTCTTAGAGAGAAATTCAACTCAATCTCTTAAGAGATAAAAAATTACACATAAAATTAAACAAAAATTGAATTTCCTCATTTCCAACCATGGCTTCTTACCTGAGTGGTAAATCACTTTGGGAGGGAAGGAAGGCCCGACCTTGTCCCATACCCGGTCACATAGGCCTTCCTCTTCGGCTAAAGGGCTCACTACTTTCACGTGGGAGGGCCTCAACCTTTTACCCTTTAGCTCTCGAGGTAATTTATTGCACAAAATTTGAATGAGGATCACCAAGGAATTTTGTGCTAACTCCAAGATGTCGGATTAAATCACACTCTCATTCAAATCCCCACTTTCATAGCTCATAGTTTACCATAGAGACATCCAAACAACAAAAATTCCAATTAAGCAATTTACTCATTCTAATTTTGTACTAAAAATCAAACAAATAGACACAGATTCAAATTGAATTCATGATCAAGAGCGCACCTTCACCAAATCCCAATCTTCACCCAATCTGCAAGTGCCTCCTGTCTCCTCCAAAGTCCAAACTAAGTTTGATTGCACTTGCTTCTCCAAATTCTACTCCGAAGGAACAATTTTGATGTACTGTCTTTCCAATTTGTGTTCACTTTGGCCTATCTGATCCCTGTGATGCTCACTAGATAAGAAATTTGAAGAAATTTGCAAGAGTGAATCGAAATTGGTTCGGCGCTCAAGCTTTTCACTTTGTGAACTTCGGTGGCTCCTAACTTATTCAATGTTTATTATTAATTTATTATTAAAATAATTCTTTTTCAAGACCTTTCTAATGGTATATTACATGCCCCAAAATTCCAAAAATAGCAGTGGAAAACTACAAAAAACATTGGTTGCGCACGTAGTGGGCCTGCACAAAAACGTGGCAAAAAGAACCGTAGTCGATTTTGACTATGGTTCTTTTTACCATGTTTTGTTATAGTGAAGCAACCATAGAATCAACTCAAGGAGACATTGGAGCTAAGGATTCATCATTCGGAATAGTTCTTACATTAACATATGTCAAGTGAGGGACATTGCTCCCCTCACCAAGCTTTAGTTCATGCTTTGCTAACCAACTAGAAATAACTACCTCCTTTCCCACTAGGAGTAACTACTCCACGTCCATCATGGAACCTTGTCTAACTAGAGTGACATAGTCATGACATTACCCCCCCTTTTAAGGCGTGAAGCTCATGCATCGTCAAATCATCTGGTCCAAGCACTTGTCGGTGACACCTGTGGAAGTCGGCTACCACATCCGGAGTATTGTGCAAACTTCTAGCCAGTTCCCATGAATTCTCTTCGAGCCCATATCCCTCCCAACCAACCAAGTATTGGAGTTTTTCCCATCTTCCTACACATCAAGAATTTAGAATTCTATTCACTTTCCACTCAATATCGCCTTCAAGGGTCACAATGGGAGGCAATAGTCTCTGTCGTCGACCCGAGATGGTATCAAGTCGATACCTCTCTAACAACGATACATGAAACACATTATGTATACGAGTAAAGAGCCTTTGGTAGTCGAAGTCGATAAACCAAGTCAAATAGTTTAGCAATACTGGAAAATGGTCCCAAAAACTTGGATGCCAATTTTTTAGTGGGCGCAGTCGTAGAGATATTATTGTGTTGAAGTAAGACTTTGTCACCTATTTGAAATGACGGTTGTAGCTGCACCCCTTGATCATAGTTCAGCTTGGCTTGGTCTCCTACTATATTGATCATAGTCTTTACCTCTTCATGTATTTCTTTTAGGAGTCAAATCCTATCCTCTACTATTGGAACACTTGAAGTTGTAGGTGTACTAATTATTGATAACATTGGGTGGTACCCATAGGTGGCGTAAAATGGCGAAAAACCTATTGCTGAGTGAATTGAGTTGTTGTAGGCAACTCCACTATCGGAAGGAGATTCGACCAATCATCTTGGGGCCAAGTTGTGAACATGCGAAGAAATTGCTCAAGAACTTGATTCACCCTTTCTATCTAACCATCAGACTGTGGGTGGAAAGTTGTCGTTGAAGCAGGTTGAATGCAGAGAAGTTCGTGTAGGCGTTTCATAAATTTAGAAATAAATACTAGCCTGCGATCGGATATAATTTCCTCCGGATTCCCGTGATGTTTCCACACGTGATGGAGGTATAGAGTGGCAGTCGCCAAAGAGTCAATAGTTTCATTTGTCGGAATGAAATGTGCTAGCTTGGTGTTTTTGTCCACAACAACCAAAATGGAGTCGGATCCATTGCTATTTGTCAATTTGACAATGAAGTTGGCCGTGACCCGTTTCTATGGTGCCTTTACCGTTGGAATGGGTTGCAATAATCCATGCCGAGCATGATGAGTGGGCTTTGAGCATTGCCATAAGTCACAACCATCAACATACCGGTGCACGTATTTACGAAATGTGGGCCAATAGAAAGTTCTAGAAACCAAATCCATAGTTTTCAGTCAACCTTGATGTCCAACTACCGGTGCATCATGTTTGGAGTGCAATATTTGTCATTGTATCTCATCATCATCTGGTACAAAAATTGCATCCCAAAAATAGAGCACACCGTTGGAAATCTTCTAATCTTAAAATCGCCGATGAATGTTCCCTGGAGCTCGCTCAGGGTTGTCCATAAAGAATGCCAATATTGGCTTAAGTGAGATATCCTCTTCCATGGCTATTTTTATGTGTTGAATAATTTTAGCATCGGTCCAAACAAGCTCACACGCTTCCACGGTTGCTAACCATAATAGTGGCTTGGCATCTTCTGATGAATCTTCTAGTATGTCTGGCCGTCTTAAGAACATATTGGCACGCCCATTCAACACCCCCAGCTAGTGGTGGATTTCGAAGTTGAATGCCGAGAGTTGCTCGGACCAGCATGCATGTCTTCGGTTCAATTGTTTAGTTGTTAGGAAGTGTTCAAGATTTTTATGGTCAAAAATCACCCGAATTTGGTGTAGTGATCCTTCTAGATAGATCCGCCATTCTTGAAATGCAAGTACAATGCTCAACAATTCCTTCTCATATATATCATAGTTCTTCTCAACTGGTTGCATTTTAGAGCTCCAATAGGTGCATGGATGTAGATGCCCATCCTCCCCACATTGTGATAAAATAGCTCCTATAGCATTGTTTAAGGCATCTGTTTCCACGACAAAAGGAAGTTGAAAATTAGGGTGAACTAGCACCAGAGCCTTAGTGAACCAAAACTTGAGCTCTCTAAATGCCTCATTCGTTGAAGAGGTCCATTCAAACCGTTAATCTTTTTGTGTCAACAAAGTAAGAGGAATAGTAATTCTTGAATAATGATAGATAAAGCGCTGGTAAAAATTAGCAAACCCAAGGAAAGCCTGGACCTCCTTCACCGATTTTGGAATGGGCCATTCCTAGATTGCCTACAACTTATTAGGACACATTTACAATCCCTTTTCCGAAACCATCATTCCCAAGAATTCCACACAACTTTGGTGAAATTGACACTTAGAGGGTTTAGCATAAAGACCATGATGAAGCAAACGTTGAAGTACTTCTCGCACCATTGCCCTATGCTCCTCCAAAGTTTTTGAGAAAATGAGAGTGTCGTCCAAATAAATCACAACGGAATATCTAATAAGTTATAAAAAATACCCTGCATGTGCGTTTGGAATTGAGCAGGGGAATTGGTTTAACCAAATGGCATCACCAAATATTCAAATAATCCATAACGTGTTTTAAATGCCATCTCAAATTCATGGCCCTTTGCCATTCACACTCAATGATAAGCTTGTCTTTTATCAAACTTTGTGAAAATTGTGGCTCTAGCCAATCGGTCAGTTAAGTCAAGAATTAAAGGAAGAGGGTACCGATTCCATATTGTGACTTTGTTCAAGTTCCTATAATCCACGCAAACACGAATGGATCTGTCCTTTCGCACAAATACAATGGGGGCGAAGACCAGAGACTTGGATCGGCGGATCCACCCTTTGCCGAGATTTTCTTCAAGGAATCGTTGAAGTTCCTTGAGTTCCACAGGGGACATACGCCGCAATCCTGTGTTACGGGGCTCGTCCCTCTTTAAACTCTATCTTCATATCCGACCCACTGTGATTGGGTAAGTCATTGGAGGCTTCTTCACTAAACACCTCCTATAAATCCTAGTATTCTTTTGGGATTTGGGAATCCAATTGTCCCTTAATCTTATTTTCGTCCAATTCTGATACCTCTAAAATGTATAGCTTGGCTTCCTTTGTTGAGAGACGGAATGTTGGGGCCAATACAAAAGCATGTTTTGGAATAAACAATGACAATTTTGGCTTTTGAATCACTTGGACAAATTTAGAATCTTAGGACTCCTGGCACAAGCTGTTGGCCTATAGTGCTCGACATGGCATGCTGTGACGCAAGGCCCTCCTTGCCATCTAATCTTCCTGTTGTCTCTCTTGTATTTGCATCTATAGAATGATGTCAACAATACTCCGAGTCAAAAATCACTTGATGTTGAGGCCAACGAATGGTAGGGTCATAACGAACAAGCCACAGTGTTCCCAAAATGCAATGATAGCGGCCAATGTTTGTGAGATTTGCCATAATCATTTCTCGGTGATTTCCCACTTCCAATTCAAATGTTGCTTCATAGGTGATAAGTCCAAAGTTAATTACTCTCCCATCTATAACTCGAACCTCTCATGGAATTAGCTTAGATCGTATTCTTGCTCCACAATTTTGAGCAAAATCTTGATGCATAAAGATGTCGGTAGCACCCGAATCAATTAAAGTTGTTGTCGCAATCGAGTTGACACGAACATCCATGGTCAGATGCACCTCAGCTCCATAGTGGTACGTAAGTAATGTGGCAACACCACCTCGTTGGACCGCCGTGATTGTCAAAATGTAGATTCATCGACCAAGTCCCATTTTGAGATGGCACTTGCCACCATTTGATGCGTGCCTGGGCACCGAATGAATGGCTTTAGTCCTTGGCCTGGCCTTTTCCCGATCCGGTTGATCCATCTTCCTCTTCTCCAACAATAAGGGAATAAGGTTTGGAAGGATTAGTAGGGCACTTAGCTCGCACATGCCCTTGCAACCCACAACCCCAACATCTCCTCTATTTCTAGTACTCTATATGATCCACCGCGGTCTTTGCCAAGGTTGTCAATGCAGAGGCAACATTAATCTCCATTGGTACTGGGCCAAAACTCCCTAAGTTAGCTTGAAATCAGCCAAACTAATCTCGTGGGTGCGAAGCTGGGACCGGTGGACTTCGATTCTGGCATCGGGACTATAAGCACTCATTGATCTAGGAGGCCATGGATATCTACTTGTGCAATCGGTGCTGTTGATGTTTTGTAGTGGCTACTGAATCAAGAATTTCTTCCTTTAATCCCCCACGGAACCGCACTACCAAACTTGGCTCATTCCAATTGACTTGGGCCACACATTCATTAAACGTGGAGATATAAGTAGCAACCAATCCTGTCTGTCGAATTTTTTTGAGCCGATCTTTCGTCGTACCCTTGCAGTCAATATCTCCATACATGACAATCACCACTTTGCAGAAAGCATTATAGTCTGCCAATAAATCG
This sequence comes from Straminergon stramineum, assembly GCA_963920665.1. NCBI lineage: Eukaryota > Viridiplantae > Streptophyta > Bryopsida > Hypnales > Calliergonaceae > Straminergon > Straminergon stramineum. Next base: position 4,373,197 of record OY987265.1, read on the forward strand.
TGAGGTTGTCCTTCATCCAATGCTTGAAGAATTGGCATTGCCCAATTCTGCACTGCACAGCTCATATAGGAGAGTGTGTATGCAACTTTATCTTCATCACAACGGTAGGCATGTAGCTTACGTCAGAACACCAAGAAAAGTTGCCCAAACCACTTATACACTTCCCTGCCTTTCTTCCCCGCAAATTTGTCTGGCATCGCAACCTTGGAGTCTTGTCCCTCCAAGTCTTTACTGTCACGTCCTTCCAACCTCAACTGTGTATGATCATGATTCACCCTTGTAGAGGCGGATGGAGATATCGGATCAAACCAGCCTACGACACGCTCTGAAATTTGTTGGACAATATAAGGAATGACAATTTGGAACACTACATGCACTTGCTGTTGAATGAAATTCACCCACTCCAATCCAAGACCCTCCAGCAAGGACTGTGCCACTTCTTCGTTCGACCTTTCTTGAGCCATAATTATAACAAAATGATCCTCTCAACAAAATTCAACCACTTCCGCGGATTGATTGGCTCCCAATTGTGAGTCATATTCAGTCAGACGCCCTCTACCATGGAAGCAGGGGTAGTCTTTGACTTGACATAATGTTAAGACTCAGGTTCCAAAACGAGCATCCTGTTAATGCTTCCCAGTGGATTTCCAATCCAGTTTCTACTCTCTAATGCAACCATCCTGAATTCATGCCTCCCTCAATGGAGCTTGATCTATGAATCAACAATAATATACATGCGGTCAATCATGATAGGTTAAAAGCACAAGAACACACACTCCCATCAAGAAGCAACCATAGAATCAACTCAAGGAAACATTGGAGCTAAGGATTCATCATTTGGAATAGTTCTTACATTAACATATGTCAAGTGAGGGACATTGGTCCCCTCACCGAGCTTTAGTTCATGCTTCGCTAACCAACTAGAAGTAACTGCCTCCTTTCCCACTAGGAGTAACCACTCCACGTCCATCATGGAACCTTGTCCAACTAAAGCGATGTAGTTGTGACACTTTGGATGACCAATTATAGAAGACTCTATAGTATTTTGCTCTTAAGGCATCCACCTTCTTCTAATTGACCTTAGCATTGAGTCAAAAATGGACATTAAGTGCTCTTGAAATTGATAGAACATAAACAATCAATGAATTAAGGATAAAAGGGAGCACATGAAAATCTATGAGAGATCACTTTAAAGTTTAAGTATGAATGGTTCAACTACATGGTTGAGTTCAATTTTAAATGCAATTATAAGTGGACATTCATGAATTTACATTGGAAGTTGGCAAGCCAATTATTTTGTTATGAATGCAAAATCTATGAATTTGATTTGATATAAGGATAGTCACATTTAGGACCCTTGTTTTTTATTTATTGCAAGTCCCTTTGATTGTTCTTGGTTTTTCCATCTCTCTTTATAGGCTCTATGTGCATGTTTTTTTGCCAAATTTACTATCATAAATAGGTGTCTAGGACAAAAATATTTGAAAATTTGTTAGTAATTTGATAATACTTGAAAAAATACAAAACCACTTGTGTTCTAAACTACGTGTATCTTTCTCTAAAAAATAAACCCAAAATATTCCCATCCACAAAAGCCCATGAAAAAGGCACCGTAGACCTTAAATGGTTGCTTTAAAAGTAGACTACTATATGTATTGGCTGTATGTCCAAGCCAACTTTTGGCTTCCACAATTCATAGTTATTTGAATTTAAGGAAAAAAATAATGAAAAATTCGCAATGCCTGTCATTTTTATCTTTCTACAAGATAGAAAATTTGCGTTGCCTTCCACAACTCTAGATCATGCACATAATGCCAAAGTAATTGGTAATGGGTGGTTCTATCATATTATGCCTCCCTGGATGCCTGGAAAGGACTTGTCAATTAATGCAAAGATTGGAGTTGGTTGAGGAGTCATACAAGAAAATTATGTTCATTGTAGGGGTCCCTTTTTCAAAGATGCAAAAGGGCCCCCTACCACATTTATAAACAACATAATGTTCTAGATTCCCTATTTTGGGCTTCTAAACCAACCCATTATGTACATCAAAGTATTTTCATTTCTTACTCTTATTTGTGTGGTGCTAATTTACCAAAATCACACTATGGTATTGGTATTTGTAAAATAATAAAAACTAGTGTAGCCCTATGCCATTGGCCCACATTACAAACGGTTTCTCTATCACGAATTGTCAATAGTAATCGTACAATTACCATAGTTCATTGCTTTAATAATACATTCATTCATTTGAAAACATTGACACAACAAAATATTGACATTCATTGATACCATGCACTATAGGCATGTCATTGATATTTGAGTTTGAAGTGCTAAAATTGCACGGTATAGATCTGCATGCACTTTAAATTGATGGTTTAGATCTACCAACGCATTACTAATATACAATATTGATAGTTTTACATAGTATTGTCAGTCCCATGGCTAGAAACTATGTTTTTGATCTAAAATGTGAAGTTTTTCTCACAATCATCATGTTGCACTACAAGAAAACCTTGCTTCTCTCAACAAAATTTACATGACATTTTTGTTTTTTGTAACATAAAAACATCAATTTCAACACAAATTTTGAGTTGAAATTGATGTTTTTATGTTACAAAAAACAAAAATGTCATGTAAATTTTGTTGAGAGAAGCAAGGTTTTCTTCTAGTGTTTGAGAATTGGTCAAATTCAACTTTTGATTGCTATGTGGGACTAGCAAAACAACTACAAGCAATAGTTTCCCTTCCATCCATGCAATCATGAATCAAAATACAAATTAAAGGACTGAAGGGGTCAATCAACATTGTTAGTCTTTATTTTTTACATCTCTTTGAGTGTTTCTTGGTTGAAGGAAATGAAGCTTTTGGAGGTGGTACAAAGGTCTACATATAGTCTTGGGCCTATATTAGTTGCCTATAGAATGACAACCTCACACTCAGTAAGAATGTGCCTAGCGGTGCTCCTTGAAAATGCCCCCAAAAATTCACTTTTCAATACTCCCAAACTACACTTTGAATAGGGTTCTAAAACTCAAAGTTTCTCGGACATCAAGAGAGCACCAAAACCTACTTACACCAAGAAATGGGTTTTAAATATTTTATTTTTAGCCATAATCTAGAACACTTTGTTCAACAAGAAGATCATTTTGGGATAGAGGGAGTAATTGCTAAGAAGCACTCATAATCCTTTCATTCGAATTCCAATTGATTTTTGCTAAATTTCTAGAAGTGGTGATTGTGAGTGTATATCCTTCAGAACTCCATATTTATTTCAAGTTCTCCAAATATGAATTAAGAATTTTCAAACTTGTTCATCCTTGATAAATATTTAGTTCTATCGTTTTCTTGGGTAATTTTTCCATATACCAAGTCTTGTCAAAAGTTCCATACCCACATGCACTTCCACCCAAACCATAGCTACACTCTTTCTATCCACTAGATTTTTCACAAATGAAAAGAAAATTTTGTTGCAAATGAAGGTCTACAAACAAGCCCAATGTTGGAGTCTCTATATCCAGTTGGTGGCTTCATATTATATTCCAAAGTCTATCCTAAAGGTACATTCACACCCAAACTTAGCAAGCACTCTTCGCTACAATGCTATGTGACTTTTTGGTAGGGTTTCTTATTCTAAAATTTTATGAGAGTGTACTCCAACAAATTAACTAAAAGATCCCACATTTGAATTTGTTAATGAATAAATATAGATGAAACTTTTAGCCTTGCTTTGGGTTTGAGTATTTGAAGCAATTTCAAACCTAAAAACACCAAACAATCCTTTAGGGGTTCAACCATTTCCAATACCAAGTGAAATTAAACCTTTACTTTCCTCTACAATCCACCAATGCATACAAAACATTCAAATTACAATAAACTAGGCTTTCAACAATTGAACAACATAGCAGGAATGAAGTTGAAAACGGCAACCAATTTACTAACGGAACAGTAGTGATAGATTCAATGGTAAGGCTGCAACTACTTGCTTATACAATCAACCCTCTTATGTACAGTACAATTGCCGATTCTCTCACACAGTCACAATCTAAGCATGACGTGAAGCTAAGCTAAGCCCCTCCGACAACAACAGGGGATGCAAGCACTTGTAGCCAAGCAGCGAAAGGCCAATTCAACAATGCTAACAATCCTCCAAATCGTCAAGGAAATGAAGAAATTCGGCAATATCATGGCTACAATCACAGTCAAATCCTGCAGTTGAGAGCTCTCATTGCTTGAGATCCACCGCTTTCTCCCAAATCAGATAATCCGTATATTCCACCACCAGATCTTGTGTGTAAAACGTTGCGAGATTGTATGCATTCAACTTCACCTTCAATGCAAACCTCTTCACCAGATCCGGATTCGCCACAAACAATTTTCCATACAACACCGCATCTACTTTCCTAGTCCTCACTGCCTCATTCCCTTCTTCCTCATTAAACCCCCCACCCACAAAGAAACTCTCCTTCCAAACTTTTTTCATTGGCTACAAGCTGTTCATCATCACCACCTCCTTCTCCGGATGAAACCTCGACTCTACTCCATGCAAATACAGAATGTTATACTTATTTAAGGTCTCCACTAAGTAAATCGACATTCCAATCTCATCTTCATCAAAAGCGTCGGAGACTTTGGTAAATGGGGAGAGCGTCACTCCCTCTCTGTCACTTCCAATTTCAGATGAAATGGCAGAGAGAATTTCCTCAAGGAAGCGGACGTGATTCTCACGAGAGCCTCCGTACTTGTTGGTGCAGTCATTGATGCCTGATTTGAGAAATTGGTCAATGAGGAAGCCATGGGTGTCATGAATTTCGACCTTGTTGAAACCGGCCTCACGAGCACTACGAGCAACATTGCAAAAGTCGGTGACGATGTCTGAGACTTCGAAGGGGGTGAGACTACATGGGGTGGAGAAGTCGGCAACGTCGTCATCGGTAGGGAGGTAGACTTACCGGAGGAAATTTTGCGGTTGGTGGAAGATGGTGGTGGGGCACCATTAGATTGGTAAGCTACAAGGGGAGAGTGTTGTGAAATTAGGGTTTAGTTGTGTGAAATTTGTGATGGTAGAGAGCTAGTGGAAGGTCTCCATTCACAATACAGTAAGGAAGAGGTTCCATTCACCATGCAAGTGAACTTTGAGCCTTTCACTACAACAATCTTGAAATCTACACTGTCTAAACATTTGCAAATTTATTTTGTATTAAGCTTGCAACCAATCACAGAAAACCAAATGTCAATCCATTAAGTAGTATCTTCACACTTAACACAAATCAAAGTTGACCTGTGTAGTCAATAGAGCTCTAATGTATTATACGGTTAAAAGAGCTTCTCCTTTACATTGTGTGGAATGGTAGGGGGCTGGCTTACATGTGTGCGAGACACGCCTGATGTGCCAGATTTGGCAGAAGAAGATGGCACCCTTATCGTAGACAACTTTTACGATGGACTTCCAAGCTTCCACTTGCTCTCGGGTCCAAATGCCTAGTGTGTACGGGTAGCCATTTGAGGTTGCATTGACACCCGTGGCTTCAGCTATCAATAATCTACCAGGGGTTGTGCGTTGGGAGTAATAAAGTGCGGCATGGGAGGGCTACGGGATGCAATCATACGACCGGCACCTCGTTAGGGGCGCCATCACTACTCTGTCAATGTCACCACCACCCCATTCAGATTTCAATACAATTCCTATATAAAACTAGAATTCAAGTTGCCTACAATGAAATCACAAAGTTTGCAAGCGACGAGCTCAATCGAATCAAATTATTACAAAATATTCAACAAGAGTTAGCTCAATCACAACCTCAATCCAATAAAAGAACACAATCTCGACAACTTATGTTGCAAATGCCGAAGCAAAATTGAAACCCTTGATTCAATTGCAAGCTCTAGACTCTATCACTTCTCAATCACAACCCTGAACAATTCAATAAATAACAACACAATCTTGACAACCTTTGTTGAGAATGCCAATGCCAAATCAAAATCCTTGACTTAATTGCAAGCTCTGTCAGCTTTCAAAATTGACCATGGATATGAAACTCCTACGTACCTATGCGACAACCTAAACGGACCCACTTGGTAAGGTGATAGCAATAGCGACTTCTCCACGTCCACTTTTTGAACAACTCCATTTCCCACAGCTACACTCTCCACTGCCACCGACATAGCCGCTCCGTACCCCATTTTGTGCAATGCAACCCAACAACAAAGCCCACAAACTCACAACAATGAACGATTTACTTGATACAAAAACTATGTTTCTAATTACTAGACTAGTATGCAAAAGCATCACGATTGAATCCTCAAGCTTGAGATTGGTAGATTGATAGAGGTTGCAATCTATATGGGATTGAATGCCTGGTTGCTTGAACTTTACCAGTGTGAGGTGCACGCTTTGTGAGCAAACAATGGGATGCGAGCCACAGATGCGAAGAAATCACTAGAATACTAGTGTTGCAATCAGATGGTCCCTAGGAGCAGCCCTTTTCTCTTTGGCACCACGAGGGCAGATTGCACCATTTCAAAATAATTGTTTACTTTCCGCCAAATAAAAGTAATCTTTTTTCGCCATAAACATTAATTTCTATTGAAAATGTGGATGAAAAAGTGCATGAATATGATTGGAAAGTACTTATTGGTCCAAAAGATGGATGAATGTAGAAATACAATACTTCACCAAATTTTAAGTGATCACCATCTTAGTACTTTCTCAAAAAAAAAGTTTAAAAAGGTTGCCCAAGAGGTGCTCACCTTTTGGGGACTTGTGTATGCTATGATTTTTTTTGTCTTCAGAATTGTGTAAAGAATTTCCTTACAAGAGTCGTGCAGGTAAAGCATAGACCACCTACCCCTGGGACTTGTGTGTCTGTGCATGTGAGGTTTGTAGCAATTGGAAGGAATTTCTTTGCAAGATTCATGTAGTAAAGCAAAGCTTAGAGCGTCATCAATATAGCTCTTTCAATGACTCACCAAATTATCTTACTATCTTCTACTTGTTGAAAAATTCAAACTTGTGACTACTATCATTAGAGGTGCAGCAAAAGATCTCTTTCAATAGACCAAAGAAAATTTGGATTTTGAAAATTAGACATCTGAATTAGAGCCCATTCAAATCCAACTAAAAGACAAAAAAAATAAATGTGCCATGGCAAATCAAGCTTATTAAAGGCAACGGGACTTCAAAGTTTGTAAATTGGGTTGAGTTAATAGTCATTGTTTTACAACTTCAAGGAACTCCACTATGCACTTTTAGACACATGGCAGAAGCATTATCCCACAATTCATGTAATTCTATTTGTTTGAGCTTTGGCTTTTTACGTCCACCGTGTTCCATTTTCTGTTGATGTAATCATAAGTCTAACATGTAAGTTAGCAAATTTTTGTGACTTTTTGTTTACACTCTTGTGAATACAGAATTGGTTCAACATTGCTTGGGTTCAATTGGACGTACCTCTTGTAAGGATTCATGTAGGCGCTCTTCTTTGATTCTATTGTAGTTCTTGGTGATGCGTTGCTCAAGAATTAATGTTGGTATGATTGCTGGAGGATTATGTCTTGTTAAGACGAAGTGCATCGCAGTTATTGAAGAGGAAATAATAAGACAGTGCGGAAGAGCTCGAGCACCAATTTGTCTCTTTATTTGTAGTGACTGAGAAGCTAGTTGAGACTCACAACAAGGGAAAGCATTCTTACATAGGGTACTCACTGTGAACGATAAGTCCTAAGTTATCAGATATTGTTGTCAGATACAATTCTAGTCTTCTAGTCCTTGCTCAATTTATTCTTCTTGTAGAAAGATTAGTGTGAAGACGGCATTGTCAATCTTGTTAACAAAGCAGGAGGAGAAGACTTTCGATGTATGTGTAGCAACTTGGTGGCATTTCGGACTTGATACAAAGCTCCCGGTTGTAGGAAGATGGGTCCGAGACGAGGTGAATTTGTTGCTACTTGAATGTTTGTGGCAGACTAATTGTATGCGAACTTAGGGATTTTATTCTGAATTTTTTTGCAGAATTTGTGATAGTTCCGATTGCTGCTAATCGAATTTTGTGCAGAATAATCTTGGCAATTCAAGGATTCGTCATTAAATTGTGCTCTCAATTGTTGTTGCTTGAATTTCGTATAGAATATATAATCGCCAATTGCGTGATGCATTTTAAGACTTGTTGCAATTTATGGAGAAGTTGGGAAGGTTTCGTGAGTGTAGGGGTGCTCATTTTGCTAATCGGACAACCCAAGGTGATAACCTACGAGTTCTATCAGTCGTGTTTTGGAGCTCAGAACTTTCCTAGGATTCAGGTCTTTGTTAGTGTGATGTGCTTTCCCTTCTTGGAACAAATGTAACCTTCACTTAAACCGTCTTTTGTTGCTTCAGTTGTCATTTGCAGCGATTTGGTATACATTGGATGTCCTATTTGTGGGGATCTACTATATGGAACTTCAGCCTCCAAGGAACATGTCTACTTATCTGCCATGTCTTGTACATTACGTATATAACATGTGCCTTCAAATTATCACGTCTGGACAGGTCTACATAGTTAGATTTCGACAATTACTGAGCTTGGAAATGAATTGGGGTTACTTTTAGTTTTTAGCTAGTTCTTTCTTGCGAGCAGAATTCTTCCATTTCACAACGTTTTGAATTATCTGAATTATATGATAATTTTGAGCAATCTTTTGAGTATTGTCGCTATTCAATTGCTTAGATTTTGTTGTCTAGGCAGCATAATCTCAAAGCCCCTTGCAGTTTTACTCTACACATCTAGTACCGTAGTTGTAGACGAACATTGACAATATGTTCGTTTATAAAGGTCCATGAATTCATGTGAATGTATCAAGAACATTCAACATCTTGTGTGCATGACCTTTGCCACTTCAATTACTTAAGCGAGGTTGGTATATTTTTAGATTCATTGATTTCAATGTTTTGATTGCAGGATACAATATCAATCATTCGTTACTACAAGAGTATCAGTATCGTTGTCTCCTCTGAAAGTCTCTTTGCTATTTGTTAGTTGTGTAGACAAATATGTGCTAGATTTTTTTTAAATCCAAGGATAGCGTGGCTATGATAGTCTGCTCTAAATTCGCTTGTCTTCTAAAGAATGTCCCTAGCCAAATTCTGAAATGGATATTAACAAGTTGTAAAATGCATATGTGTAAAGCATTGAATGTTTTGTCAATGATGTTAGAGCGTTTTTAAATCTGTCAAACATTCCTTTATACTTTGCTAGTGGACAAAATAAGAGCCAAGGTGGGTTCATTTCTAAAATGCTTACTTGTGTTCAAAAAAACTTTTCTCTCTCAACTTTGAATGCTAATATTTTTCAATTTGTACAGTCAAACCTGATAAAAATTTTACCACATGATCTCATAAAAGTATAGTACAAGATCCTACGGTTGGATTTTGAATTTTTGAATTTTTTTTCTTTCTTGAAAGAACGGAGCAAAAATGGCAATTTCAAGTGATTTTTGTCAAAAAATAGCCCTTGGTTCCTTAGGAATTTAGTTTAGTAAAGGACACATTTTCGAACCTTGTCTATTGTTTTCTACATGCTATTGTTCTTGTTTTTGGTGAAGCCATATCTTTTTTCAGACTACACATGCGTGGGTTTTGTAAGGCCTATGATCAAGAAATAGATACCTATGGCAGAATTCTTTAGAAATTCACAAGTAATTCAAAAATGATCTAAAAAATATGAATCCACTTGGGTTAGATTCCACATCAATTTTTCTTCGAGTGAAAAATAAGGAAAAATATTTTCGTGCATCGAAGAACCATCGAAAAGGCTGACTAGCCTTTAAATGCACGATTTAAGAGCAGACTACCTCAGTGTATCAAAACTATTGCCAATTTATGACAGAATCAACGAGGAGTAAGTATGATGTTGTCATCTATCATGACTTCACAACTTCTAAGAACCTCACCCATTACGTAATCGACAAGAACGATGTGATCGTGAGGCTCTGGTCCACTACAAATAACCCCAAATTGTGTTGCATAGTGTGAATGCGGTTGTGGACAGGATTTGGAGACTTAGATCCAAAAATCACATAAGGTAACTCAGCCTATGATTGTCCAAATGGGAGCCATCCCATCATAGGCAAAAATACTCTAAAGGTGTACATTTCAGAACTAGAATGTACAGCACTACTCTAATTTTGTTTGGGATGGGATGGCTCCCATTTGGACTGTCACAGGCTAAGTTACCTTAGTCGATGCCATAATCTTTGTCCATAGGATACAACCAATAATTAAGTCGAGCACTAAGGTAGAAACACCCAAAGTGTCCATATTCCCATTAATGTATAGTAGAGTACTCTAGAAATGTCCCTAGGCTTTCATTGAAGAGTCCCTATAAAATGTCACAAAATAGTACAATCAAGTGATTCCTACAATCTTCTTCCACCAACCTTGCAAACGATTATGATTCATAATTTTTACTATTTAAAAATAATAATATAAAATCCATGATAATTTATATAAAAATGTATATTCAAAAGATTTAGATAAAAAAAAATACTTACTAGGAAAAGTAGTATTTAATATCAAGAAGTAAAGTATTTAGACACTTTAATTTTCATAAAGAACTATTCACTTTTATAGAATTAAAAAGAAAATAGCCAAATTAAAACCAAGCTTCACTTACAAGTTTGGATCCATTGGATAAATCAAAGTATAAAAACAAAATGCATTTCTCTAAAATTATACCTAATGATTGCATAAAAATGAAAAATATTGTAATTTTATCTATAATTATGTACATTTTAAAATATTTTTTCTAAATCTAGAAATATAAGTTAAAATTTTTCCCTTCCCTTAGAGTCTCATTTCAATATTCTAACCAACTTAAAACTTTGTAGTCAAAATTTCAACTTACGAGGATTAAAAGCATCATATTTCTATATATGGTAGTATAGAAACTAACAAAACTAGTGCAATCAGTTTATTTGAAATTCTATAGGATATGAGCATAAAACACCTTGAATGTATTATTTTGTATCAGATATTTCACGTCCATCACAAAATTGGGCATATTAACCTCATGGGATTTTTTTAATTAAACTTAAAATTTGTATAAGAAGCAAAAAATACATTGCCAAATTCAATAGATTTATTTGTGTAATTTTTTTTAAATGTTACTTTTAATCAATTTTTTGATTTATCAAATTTGAAATTTAAGTGTTTTTTTGGTATTGTAGTGAATTTGAATTGATGCTTTTCAATTCAAAACTTGAACCTCTTTTTCGTCTACTAAAGTTGTAAGAATCAATAGAAAGATTTATAAAAAACATAAATTCATTGTCTCTATAAAGATGTAAATAACTTTGTTGTGCACATAGTTCTAGACATCTAAAAATGTCTTTCTATAAAATTTCAAGTGGAATGTCATCTTCACAAGGTTATTAAAATTGACCTATTCTTTTGTATTTTTTCCAAATGTTTTCATTATTTTCTATTAATTGTAAGAAAATAATTGAAAAAATGAAATTGTTTTTTTTTTTACATAAATTTTGGAGTTTGAATTTTAAATGTTTTTTCTTTCCAAAAGCTCATAGAACTCAAAGTATTAACTTTACATGCAATATAATCAACAAGGTGTTTCTTTCTTGCAATCTATATCTTGCAATCTTTAAGACCAAAGTTCTTGAAATATCTTCGACAATTTTTCCTATTGTTGTATTGCAAGCTTTTGCAATTGAATATGAAAAAAGTTGTTCATTTTTTACACTTTGCAATAGAAATGGCAAATTTTGAGTGTTTTAGCAAATGCAGTCATGAAAATTTAGGAATGAAGGGAGCATATACACCAAGGATGATAAAAAGTGAGATACAAATTATACCACTTGTAGGGATTAAGAAGACTTTAAAATATGATCAATGTAAAATAAATTAAGCAACCATATGTAAGACTAAATAGCAATGATAGAGTTTTTTTTATATATCTTTTATCGAATAGTAAATTTTTTTTACCATTGGATGCCTTTTTATGTTGCTTTTCTTTGAAGCAAGAGAATAATTTTCACAAATTGAAATTTGACTATTTGGGTCTATGGTATAAACTCTTCAATTATTTAATGATATGCTCCATAGTGAAGAATTTGTTCATGATGAAATAATCTACAAATTTTAAAGAAAAGGTGACCTTCAAGGGGAGATTAAGGAACACAAAACCGATACCCTCCCAATGAAATTGAAATACTCTTACTATATCTTTTTAACTTCTAACTAGTTATTTTGGAGATTATGATGTCGTAGGAGCAAATTTATAACCTTCAGGATACTACAACAAAATGGATGTTTTATGACTGCAAAATATGACTATAGTGAGTCATAAAATTTTAAAATATGACTCAGGCAAAAAACATTGTAGATGATGTATGACATAACTAGGTCTAGTCATTATTGACTAGTTGCTTTGGACATGAGTCATATTTGCAGTGATATGTATTGGGGAGTATAATTATACATTTATTACCTATGTGGCATATACGTTGACTATCCTTGGAGGCTTGAGTTTTTCTTTAGCTACCTCGGCAAATGAAAAAAAGCCTACGTAGTATATGACTCTACGTAGTCATATTTTAGGCTGACATGGAATATGACTATAGTGAGTCATATTTTGGCTAACATGGAGTATAATTATGGTAAGTCATATTTTGGCTGATGTGGCATATGACGTTTTGTAGTCATATTTTGGGCTAATGTGAAATATGATTCTTGTGAGTCATATTTTTTGTTGATGTGAAAAATGACTCTTGTGAGTCATATTTTTTATCAATGTGAAAAATGACTCTCATAAGTCATATTCTCTACATGTTGATGTAGAAAATGACTCTAGTGGATCATATTTTTGGTTGATGTAGAATATGATTTTCATCAATCACTTTTTTAATTGATGTGAAATATGACTGATGTAAGTCATATTTTTGGCTCATGTAGTATGTCAGGATCTACAAACCTTAGTCACCGCTCCTCTCAATTACACAGTACAGTTTGATCAATTATGCATATTATAATCATAGTTATCATATCATAATTATCCTATGAGAATTTACTATAGAGTCATGCTATTTCCAACCAGATCAACTTGCTTGTATTATAAATAATGTCGCGTGAGGAACAACCCTCCTCCATGGGCTTTAAGAAAGACGAAAGAACTAACCGCTAACCGTTTAGGTAACCGTAATTGTTAGGAACACACTAGTTCATAACATAGTACTTCACATAGAATGTTACTAGTAATTTTATGATTGAATGTAGTCATATTTTTAAAAGTATAGAGTCACATTATTGGCATGATTGTTGAACATTATAGAACTACAATGAGTCATATTTTGGCTAAGATATATTATAAAATATGACTCAAGCAAGTGATATTTGTAATTGGAGGTTTATAGAAGCTTAATTTTGTCATAAACTACAATCACATTTTTCATACTTTCTAAATTGACATGAGGCTTTGCAATCATGCATTAACATGGTTTAGCAGCTAAATAAATGACTCCATACTTTAAAAAATTGAATACATATGATTTTTGAGATGCACAAGAGATAGTCATATTGAAGAGAGAAAATACAAGAAAAAATGTGACCCTTTTTTCAATGACATTTATTAGTCACTAACACAAAACATATCACAATGACACTCTATAAATGTATATTTTTACACTCTCTAGGACCTATATTTTTTACAAAAATATAAAGAAGTTGACTCTCTAGTGTTGTAAGTAGCCTCTAATAACTTCATTCTAGCTTTAAGTGCCTACATGTACAATGAAGGAGGTTAATTTTTAGTGGATGAACAATATAGCTCAACCTTCAAAGATTGAAGGCATCATAAAATATGGAGCACAAATTTAACATAAGAAGAATCTATAACCACTATATCTCTAATAATCGCAAAAAAAATAAGAGGAAAGAACAACAATAGTGATGAAGGGAACAAGAACTAGAAGACGGTAAATGCTAAGAGGTAATAACAAGAAAAAAGTAAGATGTAATAAAAACCAAGAAGAAATAAGAATTTAGATGCAACAAAAAGCAAGAAAATGCATAAGTTAAGATGCAATAAAATGCAACAAATAACAAGAAGTAAGAATTAAGATGCAATAAGAAGCATTAAGAAATACAATTTAAGATGCAATAAATAACAAGAAAAAGCAAAAACTAAAATGCAACAAGAAACAACAAGAAACACAAGTGAAGATGCAATAACATGCAACAAATAACAAAAAAAAGCAAGAATTAAAAGGCAATAAGAAACACAAGTAAAGATGCAATAAAATGCAACAAATAACAAAAAAAAAAGCAAGAATTAAAAGGCAACAAGAAACACAAGTTAAAATGCATCAAAAAGAAATGAAAAGCAACAAGTAAGAAGCAACAAGAGATAAGAACTAGGGGGCAAGAATTAAGACATAATAATAAGAAACTAGAAGCAAGGAGCAAAAACTAAGAAGCAAGAGGAGGCAACAATTAGGAAGCAAGAATTAAGAGGTAACGAGAAGAAATTAGAAGCAACAAAAAGTGAGAACTAAGAAGCAAGAGCTCGAAAACAACAAGATGCAAAACCTAAGAGGCAACAAAAGACAAAGGAGAAGAAGAAGCAATTAAGACTAAAACACTCTTGAAACAAGGCTTCACTTTTATTAGAACTTAACTTTTTACTTACTCAGAATCCCATTACTTTACATCAAATTTAAACTTAAGGCTTGTATATCAATAGTATCAAAATGGATACTAAAAAGCTATCAAATGTTCATATGTCCTCAAAACATATATAAGAGACAAGAGTGTCACATCCCATCCATGTCTAATCACAACTATGAAGCATGGTAAAAGGAGGAGTCCAATTAGAACTCCATTTGCTTGATAGTAAGTATTCTCACAAATTCCAAATTTGGAAAAATTAGATTTGAAGGCATAGCCTCACCTCTACCCCTCCCAAAACACACAACAAACCAATGTTATGTTACTGAGTGTAAACTAGATTTTGCACTTCCATAAAACCTAGGAAACAATAGTACAGGGGTTCTTCGTTTTAGGGAAAGGTTAAATTAGTCTAACGTTTTATAACTAAAGGCACTTACAAATAGATCTATGTTTACAAGTTTAGTATAATATTATATCACTCTTATTCCTGTGTGTAAAATTTGTTGGTAGTCCATTACCAATGTATGTATAAAGTCCTAGTCCTATATAGTGTTCTAAGGAAGGTCAAATCATTCTTTGTCAAATAAATCAGGTTTTGTCAAATGAATCTTATATGATGCATGCTCTAGGACTTAATCATAACAAGATAATACTTATAAAATAGTACACGTAATTTATTAATTATTCCTTTTTATGTGTAGGTCAAATTGTCCAGTCAATCTACAGCTAATGCGATGATGCAAGAATGTCTAGCGTTTCTGTATTCTATGTCAAATAGTTCCCAGTTGTGCAATGCATGATGATGTCAAATATTTCTTATTTCTTTTGCTTTTGCCAAATTATGGCAAATAAATCCAAACCAACAAGGGTTAACATACAAACATAGCATTGGAACAATTTATATTTGGGCCATACCTATAGAACCCATGACCAAAAACTTAAATCAAATCACTAACATACAAACCCAAAAGTTTATCACTTAAATTAAGAACAACGAACCCCAAGAACCTAAAACCATTGAATGAAAGATAGCCAAAAACCAGAAAACAAAACCCCAAAACCAGAAAACAGTCCCTATAGCCATGAAATCAGCCCCGAAAACACTGAAATTTGCAATTTACGGCCAAAGGACCTATTACCACGGAAAACCGACCCTATGGCCGCTCGACGGACCCTAAAGCCGTGCTGAAATCCTTAATCAGAGCTCCTCGCAGGTTGCAGCGCAGCACAACGCCTGCCAGACAGCGACCAATCTCCCAACCAAATTTTCCAAATTGAACCTTGTTTTTCTCGAATTTGACGATTACGATGACTTGGAAGTATCAATCAATCATGTTCAAGCAGTCGATTGTACTCGGACTGCAACCAAGATTCGGGAATTTCTCTTTTGTGTTCGCAGTTGCTTCCGAAAACTGCCACACTTTCTCCAGCGGCACAATTTCAAGATTTTAATCTTACATAAGCAAAATTTCTCTTGATTTTGGGAATTTGGTGGTAGGCCTAAAGCAAGCTCTGGCTGTAGTGATGAATTTGTTCCGTATTTCGATTTCCCTGATCAACTGGCGCCTCGCAATCTATCCAAATTCATAAATTTGACCAATCTGTGAAGTTGTAGTGAACACGCACCTGATTCATCGCATTTGAGGAGTCGATGAAGATCGCCGCCATGTGATCAGGAAGCACCATTCGGCCTTCGCAGCGCAACAGCGGCAACTGAGACCTCCTCCAATTTCGACTTTGCTTCCGCCGATTGAAGCCTCTTGTCGACCTCACGTCACGAAATGATCTCGATCCAGTGATTGGTGGTTCGATCTTGCAAGCTACATGCTCCAAATTTCCAAATTCTTCCTACTCGAATTCAATCCAAACCGCATCCATTCTCGTTGCATAACTAGTCCCAACCTTCCAATTTCTGTGCAGGTGATGACGACTACTGCTTCATCGATGTTGAATTGCAGTTTTCTCACGTTGTTTCCCGTTGATTAATACTTCTCTCCTCAGATCACTTGGCGGATTTCTTCCTCTCACAGTCAGAATAAATTTCCATAGACATACACAAATTCTCACAACAAACCACACAGTCTAACAAAATCACAATAATAAATATAACTCATAATACAAGTACACAATTTGCAGCTTAACACATACAAAACATATAATATAATTATATTCATAAAAATCGGGTCTTACAATTGTCAATGATTGTTTCAATTTCCAAGTTTCTATAGTTTTCTAAAAAAGAAACGAACCAATGTGATGATGAAGAGGTGTGACCTAAGTCACACCTCATTCATCCAAATGTTTTTATTTTTATTATTATTATTTTTTTTTCAATTTCAATTTTTCATCCATCCTATGCTAATAGTCCTATTTACACTTAGAAATGCAATTTAACTTTACTTTACTTTTACTTTTACTTTTTCCTACTTAAGGGGCCCCTAATTGCTTAAAATCATCTAAATTTACTATTTTTTTTTTAAATTTCTTTCTACAGTGAAGTTGCACGAAGTGTCTTCAACTACAACCAATTGCTATCTACTTCACAAATTCATCAAACCAATAAAGAAACTAGTAAGAATAGGTCACAAAGCAAAATTCAATGTTTTGAAGCACAATCCTAAACAATCTACATAGCCAGTGGACCTTTGTCATTCCTGTTTCAAGCTTGCAGTCCATTGTTGCATTGAAAATCCTCACAAATCCAACCAAGAGTGAACCACCAGAGCCAAAGAAGAGAGACATGTGAAATGGGAGGGCATTATATGTTCAAACTATTAGAGGGAAGGTACTCTAAGGGGGCTTTAATGAAGTGGTTGGAAATAAAAGTCCACCTTAATAGTGGAATGATTTTAATTAAGGCTTCATCCATAGCGGGTAGGTGGGAGGTATTATATACTACTAGGACTATTTCAATTTTATTTGAAAATTCCATGGTGGTTACACAATGTACAATTGGGCCATAGAAGTGCAACAGATCTGTCCAACTTGGAGTGGTAATGTAATTAAATTTTAGTACTTTGAAAGTAACTAAAAACTACAAAAATTATAAAAATTATCAGATAATTGTGCTTTGATAGACTAATGAGATGATTTAATTGAATTAAATAAAGAAATGAAGGAAAAATATATATTTTGACAAATTGTAACGTAATCAAAACATGGGATAAATATACCAACAAGGCTTAAGGTTTGGGGCTAATTTCACAAGGCAATATGCTATATTTTAAATATAGGGTAAATCCCTAAAATGAAACAATGCCATGTCACTGTCAAAGAAGAAGAAGGAGAAATGGCGGCTAGGGTTCTAAAATCCTAAATCAGTGGCGACTACATAGAAGTGGCGGCTACGGTTTTAAAATCTTAGTCATGTCACTTGCTATAGTCATGCGACTTGCTATAGTCATGCATATGAGTTGCTCTAGTCATATGGCTTTACATAGTCATGCGACTCACTAAATATGACTATACTAAGCAATTAAACTATTTTAAAAACAAAATTTGCTACAAAGTGGATGTATATTGCAATACAACTCTACAAAATGTCTAAAGGAAAGTTGCAAGGCCTTAAACACCTATAGATATGGCAAAAAAAAGACAACTAAGAAAATGCCTTGCATCAATCAAAGTGTCTATGTCCATGCACTAAGTATATAAGAGCGAAAATATTTGATAGAGGCACTACTTAAAAACATCTTTGAAGTAGAAAAAGGAATTATGTTTTTATAATCTATATCCTTGAAAGAAAATTCAAACAACCATCTTTTAATTGCAATACAAGCATGTGTATTATTGTAAGCCTCAATCTTCATATGAATAATTTTGTGACTTCTGAACGGCCTTATAGAGACCCTCTATAAATATGGCTTATATGACATTGTAAAAAAACTTTCTAAGAAAGTGACAAATTTCAATACATGATACATGTGAGTGTTTTATCTATATCCTTGACATAAAACAAAGACAACTATATATTTTGTTGTTGGGCTTCAAATCCTAAATTGGATATTTAAATACTATTCAATGGGCATTCTAAGCGATGACCAATTTTTTTTTCTAATGAAAAATAGTAAGTGGTTCACATCTAAACTAAAAAAGACACAAACTATAAAGGTTAAGGGTTTTAAATGGTTTTGGCCATTCTAGGCCAAAACTCTAAACCTCCAAATCCAAGTTGAGAAATTTAAAAATTTGTTAGCTTTAGTTGTAGAGAGTTGCATGCCTATTCTAAAATAAGAAAGATCTTTATAATGGAATATTTTTAGCAAAAAAATATAGATGGTAGAAGGTTCGTCTCTAATTCATCCTTCAAGATTTCTTCCAACATTTTCTTTTAGCCTATAAGTCTAAATTCGTTTTTAATTTCAAAATTGGATTCTAAATGTCATGAAATTTCAAGTTTCCTGTATGACTTGAACTAGATGAACTTTGGTATTTTTTTATCCAAAATTAACACTACAAATTATCCAATTTCATTATATTCTATCTTCCATTATTTTTTTATTTTTTTAAGAGTGATATGTTATTGGAATCCTCTACAAATTAACAAAGTGATCTTGAATTCAAAGGTGGATGTAATGAATTCTTAGAGGTTTGACCTAAACCTCTAATTTGTAGTGCAAATATAGTTTCTACAAGAAGAGAAAAACTTAGAGTCAAATTTTAGGACGTGCCTTGGAATCTATTTTTATCACATCTCCATTCTCCAACGTGTATACTATAATTGTATCATGAGGTCTACTTTAATCCATTTTTGTTGCATTTTTTGTATTTTCGTATATAACTTAAATAACAACTTTTACAACAAAGGGTATAAATTAGATATATGATCTAATTTTTTTTTCTTTCAACCTATTTCTTTCTACTTCCTCCTCTTGACTTTTTTCAAATTATTTTCAATATTTTTTGTTTTTTTCCTACATTTTTTAGGATAGTTTAGAATTGCAATCTTTGACTTCTACTACTACTAATTGATTTCTAATTACTCTAGGAATCAAATAATTGTAATGGCATCAATCTCATAAGTGCTAACAAAATATCTACTTAAGACTTTAAAATGTCATTTGATCAATTATGTGTATTATAATCAACAATCTTTGTTTAATACATAGTTAAATCCTTATAAAGGGGTCAAATTAGTCTCTTAACCATGTCCAAAGCTTTGAATAGCAACTTGGAACTTATGCTTCTTCAAACACTTAGAGACTCTCAACACAAATCGCACTCCTCACTTACTCTTGCTTCATGGCCACTTGGGTATGAATTTTTCTCACTCTCCTCTTTCTTCTCCTTGGATTAGATCTTTCCCAAGCTTCAAGTTTTTATTCTAAACTTGACAACCTTCAATCTACATCACTAATTTTAATGCATTAGATTTTGCTTTGTATTAGCCAACATAATTAGATAGCATAATTAGTCAAATCCATAGCAAGTTCCAATATTGGGTCAAGGCAGGCCCGGTTTCCATCTTGGGTTCTCTCAGGCTTAGTCTCACCTTGGTGCTTTGGTTTGTTTATAGGCTTTTATTCCTCTCTAATTTTTCCTTAAATCCTCCCAAATTTTTTTATTATCTTCTATTATAAATTCCTTTATTCTTCTCTACTCCTTTTCTAATTCCAACAAAAATTTTAAATATATTAATTAAAATATGAACATGTGCCACCCCAAATTATTTGAACATTAATTCTGTAATAGATACATCATACAAAAAAAAGAAATTAATTGACTTTAATATGAATTAAACAAATTCATGCTTTCATCCCAACGAATGGCCTCTAGGGGCAAATATAAAAGAGCCATCTTAGATTTCCCACCTTTTCCTTAGGCTACCCTTAAAGAAAAAAAAATAACTACCAGAAAATGTGTTTACAAAATATGACTACAAAATATGACTAAAGTGAAAATATGACTTACAAATATGACTTAACACTCTTCAAGTGTATTCCCCACCCAAATTTCTTCAGGCTAACCAAAAGGAAAAAAATGTGACTATCATAGAAATATGACTGAAGCAAAAATATGACTATGCATTCCCCAAACATGTTTCCTATGAAGCCCTATGAAGTATTTTGGCGTTCCCAACAAGTATACTATATGCTTGCAATGTGCAAGGCCAAAATATAACTATCAATCATATTTGCAGTCATATTTCTCTTTGAAGTGTTGGCTTCTAAAAATATTATTGTGAGCAGTCACCAATCATCCTCAGTCATATTTTCATAGTCATAAAACACCCATTTTGTTGTAGTGAGAGTTTAAGATGCAATCAACTCTTCATGTTCTATGTGATATGAGACGAGGGCAAAAATTTACCATCTTGGTGCAAACACTTTCAAGCCTTCAATTAAATTTGAAACCTTCATTTTCTAATTTGGAATTTTCAAATTTTCCTCTTTTAATGAACTACCATGAGAAACACATTGAGCTTCCAAGGATCTTGATAAGTCTATAAAACTCTTTGAGCCAAAATTGTATAGAAATTCCTAGGGTTAGAAGAGGACTTTTTGAGAAAAAAGAGATGGCCATATTTTCTCAAGGAGGCTCCCACATGCTTGCAAAATAATTTTAAAAATTAAAATATTCTTCTAAAAAATAAATATTTTTATACAAATATCCAAAATCCAATTCAATTTATAATCATTTCCAAAGAACTCAATAATTTCATATTGACAATTTAGTTTGTGGCCCAAGAACTTTAGTATTAGAGAAAGGATATCAAAGAGATTCTATTCAAAGAAGTCATAGTATACATGTAACCAAGAATTTGATACTTAATTTTACTTGCAATTTTAACCTTGATTTGACACTTAAGACATAAAATTTCTTGATGGATGACTTTTCGTGTTTCTAAAGAAACAAAGAATGAACCCATTGGTCCAAAATTTGAATTTGTCCATACTTGATTAAGTACCTAACACCAAGGCAACATACTTCAAGGGTTAAGTATTGAGCACACATCAAACCACTTCATTGCCATTTCACAACCCATCACGAGGCCACAAATTTAGAAAGGGAGTATTTTTCTTGCTATTAGATTTGAAAGTTTTGCCTTAATCATGAAAGGAAAAGAACCAAAACCATGTTACTTTATTGAAAATGATCTATTTTTTGGACCAATAGGTAAACTTTTCATTTCAATAGTAATTGTAAAAGTCATAAAATCTAATCCAAAAATATATTCAAGGTAGTCCTCAAAAGATGCTTCAATCTAGAAGTAGTTGACACATGAATTTCCACTTCATTGTAGAATTGAAGAATGCACCTCTACATTGAAAAATCAAATCATTTTGGCAGGTGAGTTATGAAATGTCTTGTACTTTTAGGGTTCAAGCTTTTGTATTTTGTGGGCTTTGCTTAGTGATAGGTCTTGTCATTTAGGGATCAAGCTTTCGAGCTTCACGGGCACCGCCTAGTAATGGGTCTTGTTGTTTAGGGTTCAAGCTTTCATGCTTCGTGGGCTCTATTTATTAATAGGTCTTGTCCTTTAGGGTTCAAGCATTTATGCTTCAAGGGCACTACCAAGTGATAGGTCTTGTCCTTTAGGATTATACTTATTAATACATTAGATGAATAAGCTATGATTTTCCAAAGTATGATAAATAGAAGTTTCTTAAACCAACCCTAAAATCTCAAGAATAGTTGGGATACACTTTAGGCAAGAATTTACAACAATAGCTAGGTCAATTTGAGAACCAAATCAAAATTAGGTGTAGTTATCTTAATACTTTCATTGACTTTAACAACACCAAAAGTCCAAGAAAGTATAATTTTGAATTTCTTTTTAATTAGTGTATCACTTTCGTATAGTTAATTGGATTGCATGACCATATTGATGAGCATCAAGTCCTAGAAGACAATTGTTTGTTGAATGGACAATTGAAAAGACCATTTTGTTCAAATTTTGACACAATTTTGACACAAGGTTTGAACATGCACTTCCGTTATGGGAATAAATGATTTTTTTTTGAATGGGTGCTCAAATCAGAATTTATGTTGCTTCAAATCTTTTGGTTAGCTTGAGATATTTGGGCATCTATTGGGCGTCACTTGTGACAATCCTCATCGACTTTTGGAATCTAGCATCTAGGTAACTAATGAAATGACATACAATTGTTTAAAAAAATTAGTTGTCAAATTACATTGCAAGAGGAGTCAAACTTTCCTAATGATGTTGAGATTAAAATAAATAAATTGAACTTCAAGTCCTACAATTTTACAATTTGTGAAGTCAAACTTCATGAAATGTTTCCCACATACTCCGAATGTTTGTCTCTAACCTTTCACAGTTTGGAATTATGATAAAAAAAATATTTCCACATTGCACAAGAAATCATCAAAAAATGACTGGTATATTGCTAATTCACTTCACCTCCTTCATTGTAAGGTGATTTAAATAGAATAACTTAGATTCCACATTTGCTTTTTAAATTTTTCATGAACAGAACATTCCAAGGCATTTGTCCCCACTACCAATCTTTCTTGCACCCTATCGTCACATTGACTGTCCACCAATTCACTTGGCTCTTGATGAAGTATTGTTGAATGTGGAATATTCTAAACCATCTATTATAGAGCGAAGGCAATGACAATGCATGCTACTAAATGTTAGGGTGAATCTAACATCACATAATTATGAATGGTGAAAATTTCTTTTTTGTGTAGAACAAAAGTTTTATCCCAAAGTGCTTGAAGTTTAATGACCTAGTTTTGCAAGAGTGAAAAAAAATTCTCTCTTCAAACATTATAATCATTCAATCCATATGGTCAAATGAGTTGAAAACTTGAAATGTATTCCATACATTGCCCTACTTGTTTGATAGAATCAACACTGTTGAAATTTTTTAAATTGATTTTGAACAATGCATAAAAAATTGGGACTGCTCCACGTTTCTTATTCTAAAACTTACACTCTTTAGTTTTCGAGTCATCCTTTTTGACATAGGTGCATTTTGACAAAAGATTTCACTTTGAAATAATTTTGTTTCAACCAACGACAACTAATTTGAGCTCAAAGAAAATACTCAATTTCAAGATTTATTTGTTTATGTATCATTCTATGTTAAATTTTAATCCCTAATGATCCCATGGGTCTCAATTGAAACTTACATGTAGTGTAACATATGTCATTTATAACTTTTGTTCATTAATAGAGATTATGTCGTACATCATGAATATGGTCAATTTACCATTTTAAAATTATAAATTTTTTTTCCAATCAATTTCAAGTGCTTCAATCTGAAAATTCACCCAAATTACAATTTCTACTTTGATAATGTCACATTTTTGTGATTGACTACAATTTTGTTTATTATTTATTAGTGTAAGAATTCCAAAGATTTGATAGTGAAAACATCATTATTTTTCCATAATAGAATCTTTTTAAAACTTTAACACTCTTCTAAATTTTGTATTCATTTCCAAATAAAACAAAGTAAGGTAATGGTGAATTTAATGTGAACTATACCAATGACGTATTAAGACAATCCATTTTTCTCTTTCTTGATATCATAACTAATCTATGGTTTTTGATTCTTAGAAAATCCCCTTAAAAGAATATTAAATGGTTGCATGGGTCTTTAATGATTAAAGATAGAAAATATTTTGGATTGAAACTTTTGAATTTCAAAAATCCTCTAATGACAAGATGTAACTAAAAATTCACATGGGTAATCACATACAAAATTTGTTGATTACATTGCATTTAGAGATTGTAGCATTCAGGAATGCCATGAAATCTAAGAAAAACAATCAAAATAAAAAATGTGAAAGTTATAAGATGCTAAAAGTGTATTGTGTTAAAAATGTATTGTATTAAAAATGCATTGTGTTAAAAATGTATTGTGTTAAACTCAAGTAGAAATAAAAAAAAGGTCTCCAAAACTAGTGTAGAATAATATGCGAAAGGAATATTTTAGAATATATATCATCTTCAGTTTTTGTCTTGAGAAAAGAGTAAAATATTTAAAAGAGTCTAATAAAATTTTCTTGTTTCTAAATAGAAAGAACTTCAAGGCAATCCATTTATCTTGAAAAATAATTTATTTAATTGCTACATTTATATCCTAAAAGGGCACTTGGAATATGTGTGATCTTACTCTAAAACATATTTTCAAAGAGAGTAAAATTTAAAAAGGTTCAAATAAAATTAGATGTAAAATAATCATGAGGGTTGTAAACTCCAGCTTCTCAAACGTATAATAAGAAATAGTAGAGTCAAGTATTTCTTACAATCTTCCACCAACCATGCAAATGATTATGGTTCACAGTTTTCACTATTTACAAATAAAAATATTAAAATATAGAATCCATGATAATTTATACAAAAACAAATATTCAAAAGGTTTAGATCAATCATGAAAACAACTAGTAAAAGTAGTGCTTAATATCATGAAGTAAAGTATTTAGACATTTTAATAAAATATTTATTAAATGAATTATTTATTTTTAATATAATAAAATTAAAATTTTCAATTTGAAAAAAAGATTTACTCATAACTTTGTGTCCATTGGATAAGTCAAACTGTAAGGTCAGAAGGGAGGAGGTCGCAGGGCAGGAGGTTGGGACGGTATTATGTACACGGTAGTGAATGGCCCCCTCATCCCCTCCATCCATCCACATTTGGGGCAATGAGGGGGGCAATTCCCCCTGCCAGTTACAACAGCCCTAAATTCAACGCGTCTTCCCCAAGTAACTTAGCCTCCCATTGGAGTTTACCACTGTTGCAAATTCCTGGAAGACAAGTATAGCAAATGGAAGAGGTGGGTACTGGGAGCATTCCCGAACAAGTTCAGTTTCATCAACTCCTACACTCCTCCAAGTTCAAAAATGTTAGAAAGTTCAGTTTATGAATTCATCTCTACACAAAATAGTGAAATTAGATTGCCTTACAACAAGAAAGTTGCTTTACAAGCCATCAAAGTCAACAAATATTTTTAAAAATATTTCCATTTGTACACATAGAGGTTCATAAGTCCCAATTACAACAATATCTAATTCAAAAGTAGTGCATTCTTATACAATAACTGAAAATATTTAAATAGTGTCAAATGTCGAGAAATTAGTGCGTGGCAACCTAATTTCACTATTTTGTGTAGAGGAATAGCCTCAACTCAAAATGCAGAATCTATGGTAAGCGCCTGTGATTAACCAACCTCACTGGTCGGCGTCGTTTGGTGATCCAGGATCAACCCTATAAGGATGGTCCTATGACCATTGATTTGAAGCCTCAACTATCATCACTTTATCTTTTGCCATTTTGCAACTGGATATGAGTGAAAAAATTTAAATTTAAATTTTAGAGATGAAGTCATTTGTCTAATACAAGTTTTAAAATTTTAAAACTTTATAGAGAAAATTTGAAATTACTGTGAATTTTTTAAGAAAAAGAAGAAGAAAATTCATATCAAATACAAAATATACCTAAAAAATATGAAACTTTCACCACAAATTTATATTGTAGTGTAGAATATCATGGTATAAACCAAAGTTACCCTGTCACTCTAAAATTAGAAAATCAACTAACCATGGTTATAGGCCCAAAGTTCATATTGCTATAAGATATTGAGATTTAAGAATTTTTCAAAATTTTCAATTGTAGTAGAAACTACACTTCACTAGCATTCATTTCATTACTTGAACTCAAATTAAAAAAAACATCACATTTATGGTTGAAATTCACATCATGAGAAAACAACAAGAAATGGTCAAAATACACTCAAAGGGTGATCCATGGATTCATCATCTTCTTCTTTGCAAAAGTCAATAAGAACACAATGAAGGACTTAACAATACTATTCATTGAAAATGTACTCAAGTACCTTCTAAAGAAATAAATTGCATGAAATTTTATTTTTTTTCATCATACAAGGCCAAGTGAAGTCATCCATCATACTACTTTGGTCTACAACGTCCTTATTGGGTTAACCCTAGAAGGATGCTACGGACAATAAATGTTTGATGGATGACTTCACCTGAGATTGTAGGATGGAAAATAATGTTTTTTCATCCAATTTTTTTATGTGGAGGGTACTCGACTACTTGAGTATATTTTCACTAAATAGTATTGCAAAGTCCCTCATTAAGGTATTCTTGATTTTTCTAAAAATGAAGAAACTAAAAAAACGGATCACCCTTGTAATGTATTTTGACCATTTCTTGTTATTTTCTCTTGATGTGAATTTCATCCATAAAAATGATATTTTTTGAATTTGAGTCCAAGTAATGAAATGAAGCTTATCAAGTTCAATTTCTACTCCAACTGAAAATTTTGAAAAATTCATCAATTTCCATGCTTTATAGCAATCTAATCTTGGGGCCTATAACCATGGTTTGTTGATTTTCTAATTTTAGAGTGACACAGTAACTTTGGTTTATACCGAGATGTTCTCAATTGTAATATACATCTATGTTGAAAATTTCAGATTTTTTGAGTATATTTTATATTTGATATGAATTTTCTTCATTTTTTCTTAAAAAATTCACAATAATTTCAATTTTTTCAAAAAAACTTACAAATTTTTAATGACTTGTAGTGTACTTATGACTTCATCTCTGAAAAATAAAATAAAATAAAATAATTTCATTCATATCTAGTTGCAAAATGGCAGCAAATAAAGTAATGGATACGGAGGCTTGAAATGAGTGGTCATGGGCCCGTCCTTTTGGGGTTAAGTTCGTGCGTTTTCCCACAGGTTTTGTTTTTTTAGCTGAGTCCCCAATACCATAGTGGGTGACTCAGCCATGGGCAACTGGTAAGACCTCTTTTTTTTTTTACACAAATGAAACGGACAACTGGTAAGACTTTGACGAAACTTTTGCTCAACTCAACTTACTGTCAGTACAGTAAGTTTCTGTAGAGATGTGCAGACCATCGTGTGGAATCCTGAAAATCTGGCTAAGCATTCCAACAGCGCGGATCCCGTGTGTAACTTAATCGCCTCCGGGTGCCCATTTGGAGTAAAGCTCCACCCTCGAACGGGTTTCACCCTGAACAGCGCGGATCCCCAGAACTGGAAATGTTCCTAGAATAAGTTAGTACACTTCACGTGGGGAAGGCAGGTCCCACGTGAATTAAATGTCCCCTTAAGTTATTGCCCCCACTACCAACTGCGACTGGGTCACAGCTACGTCAAGCCTACCACACCAGTGTCCGGGGAGCTTTTGCTTACTGTCAGTACAGACGTGCAGACCATCGTGTGGAATCCTCAAAATCTGGTCCAGCTTTTTTCAACAGCACGGATCGGCAGCATTGGAAACGGTCCTCGTCCTCAGAAGTCTTCATAGAGTAGTAGTATGATAACTTAGTACTTTTCACTTGGGGAAATTTGCCTAAGCACGCAAGCAGGTCCAACTACGACTGGGTCACGGGTACAGCAAGCCTACCACACCCCTGTCCCTGGCTCCTTCAGAGTTCACGCTGGCTATGGCGCTCTCCCCTTCTTTCGAACTCTGCAACGCTGCGACTCGTCCCAGTCTGGGTGTTTTTGCTTTAGAGATTCTCAACAAGATTTTGCACCTCCGAAGCTGCAGTACATCGTCTGAACATCTCCAAGTGCATGTTCACACTCTCATTGTTCGTGCAAACTTTGCTGCATCGTTGCTACCACAGTCGGCATCTGGGAACTTATTCTAACTCTGTAAGTTTCGCAGTCCTGGGGTTGTGCCGTCGTTCTTTGAAGTAGCTTCACTTCCTCGCCATTTTTTTTCCTGTGTGATACCACAAATGTGGACTGTGGGGTTGGGGACTCGAGATCTGGATGTTGAGAGAGTTTGTTTACTCGTTTGTTTTTGTGTTCGTTTCCGTCATTTTGTTTGCAATGACATCGGCACTCCGGTCGCCCTTGGGTTACTAGCTTGTGTGGTAGCTTGTTGGCTTCTTCTCTGCTGCGTCATTTCATTGCTGGAGTTTCAAACTAACGACGCAAGATGATGGCAGATCGTCTCCTTGTTTCTTGTCGAGAGTGGGAGTTGGTGCTCTGTTTCTTGGACAATCTGGGCCGCTCCTCTCCCTTCAATTGGATCCACATCGCATGTAAGGTGTGTAATCTGAATGGACCAACAGACTATTCCAAACTAAGAATCTTCCAATATAAAATTTGAAAGCCGTCATGGTGTGTTTTTGTTTTTTCTCTCTGCTAATTGTGGATGAATGGTATGGTGTCTCTCTTTTGAGAGAATAGTGAGGGACTGTCACCTACTCACTTCATAAGTGAGTGAATTAATAACCTCCTATGTGGGCATTATCATTACCCTTTCTATCTATATATTTTTTAATATGCTAGATTGCAATCAATATGGGATTAACAACTATATCCCATATCTCATACATATATTTGTATTTCATACCATATCAATATTGCGATTCATGTGTCTATATTGTATATAATCTTGTATCCCATCCATGTATCCATATGTTATACCATATCAATTATATATTATATATGTATTTTGTATATAATATTTGTTTGTATATTGTATTTATTCTCTCAATTACATTTGTATCAAAGTTTTTTTGGTTTTGGTTTGCGTGTGTGGAGAAGTGGGATATGGGTGAATTAGGTGATTTATTTTATTTGAGGGAATTGAATTGGAGAGAAGTCGAGGGTAGGTAAGGGGTGTTTCTTTTCAAGAGATAGTAGAAGAATGCATCTAATAGGTTTGGATAAGAAGCAACCCATGGCTAATGAAATTAAGGATAACAAGAGGATGTTGTTGCAACCATGGATGAAGGATAGATTGTAATTTTGATACAAATGAGAGATATGCTATTAATCATGATTCTTTTATGAAGTCATGGAATTCATCTATTAGTAACTTTTAGGGTTATCGATTGCAATTGAGGTGGAGTACTCTTGGTTTTGAATTGTTGCTAGGGTCCAATTGTGGGATAAACTTTATTGTAATTGCTTCCATTCTACTATTCAATGAGTTCCAATGTCTTACATAAAACCAATCATAAATTTCAACAAGTACCAACTTAGATTTTTGAAGTTGATCCCTCTTCTTTGCCATAAGAAATGGAAGGACAATTTGGAGCTTGAGTGCTTTTAGTACATTCTTTTAGTCAAAGTCATCTTAGCTTTCGTATAAGCAAATTCAATTTTGATGAATTCTATATGAAATGGAGTAGGGATAAAATTTTGAGTACATTCTTGTGACATGACCATACATCTATTGAGATGAGAGTTTAACATGTTTGCTTGATTCTATTGAAGTTGATTATGAACTATCCCTCATTTGCTTGGTAATTGTCAAGAGTCAACAATACATAAACATTTCTAACATCTAAGTTTCATTTGTTAAACAATATGTTTTTGATAAAGACTTATAAACTAGGAGATATGACATGTCCAATTTTTTGTCAAGCCTTATACTTGTATTTTTCTTCTCAACAAACATAGCGTTGCATAGAGAGTTGTCATGTCAATGAGTTGTGATTGTAGAATTTTGAGATTGAGGGTAGTGAGCGATGTATGTGTTGGATATTGTCAATGTATCCAATTTGTATTTGTGATGTGTTATTTGTGAAACTTTTTCAATTATGTTCTAATGAGTTGACTTCAACTACCAATGAATATTTAATCCTAGCTTAAACTATCTAAATTTTGCATTATTCTTGTGTATCTAGATCATATTCTTTGTTATAGTTTGGAATGAAATCCTTGGTACCAATTGTTGTATATTAACAACATTATTAATCATTATTTTGTGGATTTCTTGATTTTATACTTTATAATGTTATTGCAAAGTTTTGTTAGTTATTAAATTTGGATAATATTGTTGTATTTTGTAAGCGTAGTTATTGTATGATAGTAGATTAGTCTAAGTATTAGTATATAATATTAATAAAGTTGTTTATGGGAGGTGATTTTAAATGGATTGGAAATAGAGTTTTTTTGAGGCCCTTCCTATTTTTCTTTATTTGAATGTTATGTTCTAATTATTTTCTTTGGATTTGTTTTGAAGTTACTATAGATCTTTGACATATTTCTCCATTTGATTAAAAAAATGGGGTGCTTTTTGATGGGGATTGCGATTTTCATCATATTCGCTCTCTTCAGATTTTGGAGATACATGGGTTTTGCATGGTTTACTCGGTGAGCATAAATATTCTTTAGTAATTGTTAGGGATTGAAAGTGGATGTTAGAATATTGTAGTGTTTAAATTTCAAAGTTCTTTGTATAGTTATCTATTTGATTTACATCAATCTTTATAAACAGTCTTGTTTCAAGCATTTTTGAATGAAATTAAAGTGAAGTATGTATTCTTATTTCAAAACAATAGATAGTTATTCTATGCCTATTGTTTAATGAATTTCAATTTGTTCAAATTTTAAATTTGTACTATAGGATAATTGGTTTCACTATATCTAGATATGATATCTTATTAACTTTGAATATTACATACTTCACAGGAAAGACAAGGATTTTTCACAAGTGCAAAGTTGGTATTACAAAAGACTACGCAATGATATACCCCATCTTGAGGAATGGTTGGAGACTTTGAATGCATCTTCCAAAGAGAAAGTTTTGAATAAAAATCAATGTGTACATCTTTTGGGCAAACTCATACTAGCCATGAAGGGGATTGACAAAATGTTGTCAATTGCTACCCTCAATATCAAATTCCACTTTGTGTGTGAAGAATTGTTTGTTCTTCAAAAGAAAATAGAGATTATGAGAAACAATTGCATTGAAGAAGAGCGATGGTGTCATTCGGTTGTATTTCAACTCCAAAACAAAGAGACTTTTCGTGAGCTACTTCTAGATCTCAAGTGTTGTTATGATACAATGAGGGAAATGTACTTGTTCCACCATCCAAATCAATCCAATGACATCCCACCTATTCTATTTGATGCAGCTACCTATGATCAAGTTCTTGAAGATGCACAAGAACTAAAGAGGAAGCTTGAACTTGTACTTCGAGGAGAAATTTCAGAGGATTATGAAATAGCACAACATCTATTGTTGAGACTTAGAAATTTGGATCGAGTTGATGGTGGAGACTTGAATGCTTTCGAGGTTCCCAAGGATTTCAAGCCACCAAAACTAATCCAAAAAATAGGTGGAGATGTGTACAAATCGAGTTGGTTTGGATTGAAGTGTGCTACAAAAGTGTTGGAAGGTGATCCCGAATATCTCATAAAAACTCAAACAGAGGCAGGAATCTTGGTAGGCTTGGGTCATCCAAATCTAGTTCAATTTTTTGGTTGTGGAATTATCAAAAAAGTTGGTGACAATTCTAAGGAAGTAGGACTTATTGGCAAACTGCATTTGGTGATGCAATATTTGAAATCAAGCTTGTCTCAAATATTGAAAAGTTTCATTCAATTTTTTGGTTTAGGGACTATCCAAAATATTGATGAGAATGTGGAAGAAGGTGAAATTGAAGAGATGCACTTAGTGATGGAATTGATGGATTCGAACTTATCTACTGTGTTGAAGAAAACTGAAAGCCCTTTACCCTATCATGTTGCACTTGACATCATGCTCCAAATCGCAAAGGGTGTGTATTACCTTCATGACATGCAAGTTGCTCATCTTGACTTGAAACCTGATAATGTCTTGTGTAGTTCAATACCAATGGAAGATTTGGATCCTTATCGCATATTCAAGGTTATGGATTATGGGACTTCTCAATTGGAGGTTTGTAACAATCCAGAGCCAACAAAGTATCAATTTGGAACACCAAGATATATGGCCCCTGAAATGATCAAGGGAAGTAAAACTCCGCGGTATCTATTTCAAGCGGATGTGTGGTCCTTTGCCATGATATGCTCGGAGATTCTATCTCGAAAGGTTCCATACTTTGATTGGAAACCAAGAGATATTTATGATCATCTAAAGGGTCCGCTTGGCTCTAGCTTTCGACCATCCCTACCCAACAATTGTGAAGAACTTACAAACTTAATCCAAGAATGTTGGTCTCATGACCCTCTTCAACGCCCAACATTTTCCAACATTTGTGACCGGCTCACCAATTTGAAGAAGTCTTTCTTGAAGGAAGGATCTTGTGCCTTACGAGATTCCATGTCCATTGTGAACCATGTCCCAAGGGTATGAAATTGCCTAATTATAAAGTTAAATTCATTTAGTGATGTTTGATTTATGTAAATCTCTTTCATACTTTGCAATCCTTGTTTTGAATGTAGTTTGATATTTTAATTTGATAATGATTTTCCAAATGTTCCTTTTGTACATGTACAGGTAAATGAGCCAATTGTTCCTTTCAAGGAAGTCCCAATTCATTTAGATCATCAATTGTCTAAAGCCAAAGGGCTTTTGAAAAAGAAGTTTATAGGCATTGTGGGCATGGGTGGAATTGGCAAGACCACACTAGCCAAGGCAATATTTGATGACCCAATTGTGAAGTCCTTCTACCATGTTGCATGCTTTGTTGTCGAATGCAAGAACTATCAAAATTCCTATGAAATATTGTGCAAGATATTACCAAAATGTGGTAATGATTGCAAACCCCCAAATTTGGAAGAAGCCCAAAGAATGATGAAGGAACTCTTGTTCAAAAAGAAGGTTCTTTTAATACTAGATGATATCAAGGATGAGTCTCAATTGCTAGACATTTTACCTCTCGACATCATTCAAGGTAGCAAAGGGACCACAATAATTATTACAACACGTGATTGGAGTACCATAAATTCATTTGTGGGCACGAAGGGAAGGTTGGATGTTGAATTGTTGGATAAAAAGGCATCAATGGAACTTTTCACCTCTCACCTCTGTTGGGGTGTAGCTTCTCTATCACCGGACTTTGTGGCTTTGCGCAAACAAGTTGTGCAAGCTTGTAATGGCTTGCCTTTGAGTTTGAAAGTGATGGGTGCATTTCTCCGCAACAAAGAGAGGTTGCGAAGTTGGGAACGAGCCCTACAAAGGATGGCAAGAGGAAAGAGCTTGGATGGTGACAAAGAAATTTGGAACACTTTGCAAATAAGCTTTGACGGATTGAATGAGGGGGTGGAAAAGAGGATGTTTTTGGACGTGGCATGTTTCTTTTGTCGAGATGTATATCCATTTGGCATATCAAAATCGACAATCTTGTCTATGTGGTCCAAAGATGGTGCCCTTCCAATGGATGAGCTGGATAGATTGATCAACATGTCATTGTTGAAGGTCAATAGAGATCATGGTGACATTCTTGAGATGCATGACCAACTCCGTGACATGGGGCGAATGATTGCAGAGCATACAAGGATTTGGAAAGCGTCTATGCTACCCGAAAGTGCATTTTCAAGCAAGGTAATATTCTATTCAAGCAATTGACATCATGATAATTGCACACTTTTGTAAACATTCAAATGTAATTAGAAGATAGATGCCCCTATAGTGTTTCAAAAATCATAAGATTTCAAATATGTTCGAAAAAATCATTACCATTTGAAGCCTCTTCATGAAAATATAATCCATTCTAATTTATTCATCTTTGAATGTAGGATCTTCAAGATCTTGAAGGCATTTCATTGCAAGGGACTATGAAACAACATGTGCCTTTGATAAAACATAATAGAAATTTTCATTTTAAGAAACTTCGTTTATTGACCTTGGGAAGCGCTTTGGACAATCCTACATCATACAATGACCACTTGGGATCCTTACTTGAAATAGCTTCACAATGCTCTCGATTGGAGGCAATTATGAGTTGTTCAAATCTGACAACTTTGCCAAAGGAAGTGGGGAACTTGTCTTCCTTGACCACTCTAGATTTGAGTGGGTGTTCAAGCTTATTATCCTTGCCAAAGGAAGTGGGGAACTTGTCTCCCTTGACCACTCTAAATTTGAGTTGGTGTTTAAGCTTGGCGGCCTTGCCAGAGGAAGTGGGGAACTTGTCTTCCTTGACCACTCTAAATTTGAGTGGGTGTTCAAGCTTGGCGGCCTTGCCAAAGGAAGTGGGGAACTTGTCTCCCTTGACCACTCTAGATGTGAATGGGTGTTCAAGCTTGGCGGCCTTGCCAAAGGAAGTGGGGAACTTGTCTTCCTTGACCACTCTACATTTGAGTCAGTGTTCAAGCTTGGTGGCCTTGCCAAAGGAAGTGGGGAACTTGTCTTCCTTGACCACTCTAAATTTGAGTGGGTGTTCAAGCTTGGCAGCCTTGCCAAAGGAAGTGGGGAACTTGTCTTCCTTGACCACTCTATATTTGAGTGGGTGTTCAAGCTTGGCGGCCTTGCCAGAGGAAGTGGGGAACTTGTCTTCCTTGACCACTCTAAATTTGAGTGGGTGTTCAAGCTTGGTGGCCTTGCCAAAGGAAGTGGGGAACTTGTCTCCCTTGACCACTCTAAATTTGAGGTTATGTTCGAGATTTGCGGCCTTGCCAAAGGAAGTGGGGAACTTGTCTTCCTTGACCACTCTAAATTTGAGTGGGTGTCCAAGCTTGGCGGCCTTGCCAAAGGAAGTGGGGAACTTGTCTTCCTTGACCACTCTACATTTGAGTCAGTGTTCAAGCTTGGCGGCCTTGCCAAAGGAAGTGGGGAACTTGTCTTCCTTGACCATTCTAGATTTGAGTAGGTGTTCAAGCTTGGCGGCCTTGCCAAAGGAAGTGAGGAACTTGTCTTCCTTGACCACTCTAAATTTGATTGAGTGTTCAAGCTTGGCGGCCTTGCCAAAGGAAGTAGGGAACTTGTCTTCCTTGACCACTCTATATTTGAGTAGGTGTTCAAGCTTGGCAGCCTTGCCAAAAGAAGTGGGGAACTTGTCTTCCTTGACCACTCTAAATTTGAGTTGGTGTTCAAGCTTGGCGGCCTTGCCAAAGGAAGTGGGGAACTTGTCTTCTTTGACCACTCTAGATGTGAGTTCATGTTCAAGCTTGGCGGCCTTGCCAAAGGAAGTGGGGAACTTGTCTTCCTTGACCATTCTAGATTTGAATAGGTGTTCAAGCTTGGCGGCCTTGCCAGAGGAAGTGGGGAACTTGTCTTCCTTGACCACTCTAAATTTGAGTTGGTGTTCAAGTTTGGCGGCCTTGCCAGAGGAAGTGGGGAACTTGTCTTCCTTGACCACTCTAAGTTTGAGTGAATGTCCAAGCTTGGCAGCCTTGCCTAAGGAAGTGGGGAACTTGTCTTCCTTGACCACTCTAAGTTTGAGTGAATGTCCAAGCTTGGCGGCCTTGCCAAAGGAAGTGGGGAACTTGTCTTCCTTGACCACTCTAAATTTGATTGAGTGTTCAAGCTTGGCGGCCTTGCCAAAGGAAGTGGGGAACTTGTCTTCCTTGACCACTCTAAATTTGAGTAGGTGTTCAAGTTTGGCGGCCTTGCCAGAGGAAGTGGGGAACTTGTCTTCCTTGACCACTCTAAATTTGAGTGGGTGTTCAAGCTTGGTGGCCTTGCCAAAGGAAGTGGGGAACTTGTCTTCCTTGACCACTCTAAATTTGAGTTGGTGTTCAAGCTTGGCGGCCTTGCTAGAGGAAGTGGGGAACTTGTCTTCCTTGACCACTCTATATTTGATTGGGTGTTCAAGCTTGGCGGCCTTGCCAAAGGAAGTGGGGAACTTGTCTTCCTTGACCACTCTAAATTTGAGGTCATGTTCGAGATTTGCGGCCTTGCCAGAGGAAGTGGGGAACTTGTCTTCCTTGACCACTCTAAATTTCAGTGAGTATTCAAGCTTGGCGGCCTTGCCAAAGGAAGTGGGGAACTTGTCTTCCTTGACCACTCTAGATTTGAGTGAATGTTCAAGCTTGGTGGCCTTGCCAAAGGAAGTGGGGAACTTCTCTTCCTTAACCACTCTAAATTTGAGTGGGTGTTCAAGCTTGGCGGCCTTGCCAAAGGAAGTGGGGAACTTGTCTTCCTTGACCACTCTAGATTTGAGTGGGTGTTCAAGCTTGGTGACATTGCCAGAGGATGTTGGGAAGTTATATCATTTGATAAATCTCAATTTGAATCAGTGTGTTTTGTTAAGGTCTTTACCAAAGAATTTGGGATGTATAACTTCCATACGGATTCTTTCTTGGAATGATTGTCCAAACTTAGGACCCTATATGTGGGTTGAGTCATCTCCACCAACTTCAGTGGCTAATCTTGAAGGCAAGTTCTTTTGCCAAGAAGGTTATCATCATTATGGAGTGGTTTGTGATGAATGCAATGTGACTCCCATAGTTGGACCTCGCTTTAAGGCAAAGGCCACTTTCAAAAGTGA
The DNA here is from genome assembly GCA_963920665.1 of Straminergon stramineum. NCBI lineage: Eukaryota > Viridiplantae > Streptophyta > Bryopsida > Hypnales > Calliergonaceae > Straminergon > Straminergon stramineum. The sequence goes on from OY987265.1 coordinate 4,409,983, forward strand.
CTATGATTTGTGCCTAGATTGTTTTACAAAGTGGAAGCTATTGTTGGAAAATTCAAGCGAATGATTTATAGTAGTAGTTTGTAAGAAGTTTGAATGCATAGTATGTGGCTAAACTTGGGATTGTATAGACAATTTATTGAAATCCATTGAGGATTCTTTTCATCATTTGGTTATATGGATTACAATGAAAGATAAGTTTTGTGTGTAATTGCATTGTTCTTTTGTAATTTTTATTTTTTATTTAGGAATATTGAGTCATTAGAATCATAGCACTTCTCTTGAATGTGTAACTATATGTTGTGTACAAACACATACATTCTACCAAGATCAATCCATTTCAATATGTGCCAAAGCATGAATAAAAACAATAATGATCTATTAATGTCTCTATAAGTGCCTAAACACTATCATTGTTGCATCCAAATGAAACACGCAAGTGAGGTGGAACTCATGTCCAATCGAAACCAAAATGCAAAGAATTCCATTCCATTTGATTGGTTTACAAGATAGGGTTGCTAGTATGCGAGCTTGGAGTGGTGAGCTTTTGAATAGGAATTTTTTTTCTAAAAAATAATTGGAAGGGACCTATGATAGTGGATTTTGAAAACCTTATAGTTCTCTAAAAGAAGGATCATTTTTATGAAATATACCATACTTTCAACTTTTAGTTCTTTTTCTTTTGGAAGCAACCAGATCACTACAAGGGAACAATGTCAATTTGGATACTATTAGTAGATTAGGAGGGGCTGATTTGGATAGTATTTTGTCAATTTTTTGTCAATTCGGACATTGTTAGGGTGATTGCAAGAAAGACTGACCGTTTTTGGTAGGGTTTTGCAAAACTGGTTTTCTCTTCCACTATAACTTTTGAATTTTAAGCACAATGCCCAAAACAAAAAATATGTTTCTAGATGTTTTGATTGTAATTTTATCCCTTATTTTTCAAAAAATTAAAAAAATCATTTTAAATTTAAATGTCAATTTCTCTAATTTATCATACTTTTGGAGATTGTTTTTTTAGTACTGGGGAGTACACAAATTTAATAAACTAAAGCTGAAATTTTGGTGGTCAATTCTCAGACTAGTTGGGCATGTTCGATGTGAGGGGCATCAAAAACTACATTATTTTATGTCCTCCACATTCATGCAAAGGGGCCCAAAAGGGGCTCTATGGCGTGCACATTTATGAACATTGAAAATGTTTTAAAGTTCATTCTTTGGGTGAAATCTCATCACTATCAAATCTTCACTAATTGCCAATTTTTCGTTTTTGAAATTTCACTATGGTTGATTTATTAAAAATGAAAACATTAAAATACCCCTTTTGGGGGACATATGTAATTGTGGGTAGAATAGGGGTATTTTAACGTTTTCATTTTTAATAAATTAACCATAGTGAAATTTTAAAAACGAAAAATTGGCAATTGGTGAAGATTTGATAGTGATGAGATTTCACCCAAAGAATGAACTTTAAAACATTTTTAATGTTCATAAATGTGCACGCCATAGAGCCCCTTTTGGGCCCCTTTGCACGAATGTGGAGGACATAAAATAATGTAGTTTTTGATGCCCCTCACATCGAACATGCCCAACTAGTGTGGGAATTGACCACCAAAATTTCAGCTTTAGTTTATTAAATTTGGGTACTCTCTAGTATTAAAAAAAAACTCCAAAAATATGACAAATTAGAGAAATTGACATTTAAATATAAAATGATTTTTTTAATTTTTTGAAAAATAAGGGATACAATTACAATCAAAACATCTAGAAACATATTTTTTGTTTTTGGCATTGTGCTTAAAATTCAAAAGTTATAGTGGAAGAGAAAACCAGTTTTGCAAAACCCTACCAAAAATGGTCAATCTTTCTTGCAATCACCTGTTAGTAGATTAGGAGGGGTTGATTCAAACATTATTTTCTTGTAGTCGATGTAGTCCAATAGGGTCCAATTTTTACAATGATAAATGCTAAGTAAAATAACAAACGTACAATATATAGCCATAAAACATACACAAATCCAATCATAATAGAAATCAACACACAATTGCACGAACACCTCATCCTTCTCAATGCTGCCAATGTTGGAGTGGTGATGGTGGTTTGAAAATTTCCACGAGAAGTAGGGCGCCAACAAACACGAGTCGAAGATGATTCCTATCGTGTCATCTAGCCACTAGTAGTCATTGAAGGTGTGGTGGCTGCATCCCTGGCCAATGACCCACACTCTTGTTGCGACAAAGCTCACGACGATCCAATAGGCTATCCACATAGCCTAGTTCAAGAGCCCATCATAGACAAAGTAGTTTGTGGAGTAGATGGCCAAGCTGAGGATGGCTAGGTCGTAGATTATGTAGGAAAAAGATTGGAGGATGGACCTTTCGAAGTAGTGCGGAGGAATGGCCCTCTTGATGTCACCAAAAATGAATGGCGGCTTGTTTGTAGACGCTAGCTCCACGGATCTTACGGTCTTTGGAGTTAGGATGGCCTTCCCTCCTTTCCTCATATTGGATAATTAAACCAACACACGAAAGATTAAGTTGGAACTTGATTAGTACGGTCGAGAAGGAGAAGTTGGTACCTAAAAAGACAAGATAATATTGTTCAGATTTCGCCGACAGTATATTTCCTAATTTTGACTGCAACAGGCCCGAAGAAAAGGGTTTGTAGTCAAATTACACTAGTTCAATAACTTATGGGCAAATTGTTAGGAATAACTTTGAATTTCCAGGATTCATTGGAAGGTCTCTTGATCAATGATCATAGAAATCATACAAAGGCCTTCCCCGTGATATATCGGGAAGCTTCCATTGTGAGAGTTAGGAGACCCCTGACTCATTGAAACGATTCTCTTAATGTTTATATGAATTTGAAACCAATACCCCCGGCTAGATAGTGTCAATCTACTGGCCACACTTCGAAATATACATACAAACAGACTAAAGCTAACACAAATAAACAAAGTCTGTGAAGGCTTGACTAGGATTTTAATGCAAGCCAATTAAGCTAAGATCATCGACAAATGATAGAGCTCTAAGGAAACATAGGCAAGAGAGAGAGATACTGGTAGATGAAGAAGAAACAAAGCGACTGGGCAAAGAAGACGAGCCTTTCATTCACAAGAAGGTGACGCTGCAAGCTCTGGGCTGGAGTTTGGAATCTAGACCCTAGATCCATAACATTATATTACCAAGTAACATTTGGTCCTCCTCATCTTGGGAAGGTATTGTAGAGCCACCCATTACTAACCAATCCCCCATGCATGGACAAATTCAACAAAGACTATGACTAATTTCTAACCACGAGTTCTTGGTTTCTAACCATGGCCACTATCATGACACACGTGTTTGGTTTTGAGAGTCAAAGTAGTCTTTGTGTTAAGACTCGGGTTCCAAAACGAGCATCTTGTGTCGCGCCCCTTAGTGACACTTACCACCTTAAGCTCACTTTCCAAACACTTAGCACCTTAGTGCCACTAAGGTTCACGCTCTCCTAACACTGCACATGCCACGCACCCACAATGTTAGGTTCCAACCCGAGTCACGGGGTTCCCCATTCCTCCGTGACTCCCAATCCTTTCCTTCCAATACTTAACTCCCACAAGACACCGGGCATGTCATTTGATGACATGGGGCGGAACTTCCATTGATGTCCAAGCACTCGGTGAGGCACTACTCCCACCGGTGCTAACCGCCCTTGAATGGGACCCAACTCCCCACTAGGCCCAACCCAACTCATTTCGGGACTCACTAATCGGGACTCACCAAACGGGACTCACACCATGGCCTAGTGTAGAGTGGGACACCACCCAACCGGTATCAAGGAGTGCACAAGCACTCTATGGTAACACACAAGTGGTGGTGAGGCTCCAACACTAGCCTCACCACCCGGGACCACTTAGGCTCACCATGGCACCATCCGGGAGTGAGGAGGGAGACCACCCCTCCTCATAGTACTCTCTGCGGGATTCGGCAGCCCCCCCCATACTAGAGGTCACCGGGAACCCCCAAGATGCACCCCATCTTGGAAGACCACCCATTTCTCCCGATTCGCACTACTTTGGGACTCCCGAACTTCCACCCGGCATAACTTTGCGGTTCGGGATCCGAATCGCACATGCGACCCCATTTTCGACATCTACGCGACGCGTAGATGCCGATGGACTACTCACTTGCTCCATTCGGACAAGTACTCGCAAAGATATCGCCCTCCAAAGATTCGGGACACTCCCGCCGCGGCCGGGACACTCCCGCCGCGGCCAGGGCACTCCCGGCGCGACCAGGACACCCCGAACTTTGAACGCCCATAACTTTTGACTCGCAAGTCCAAATCACGCGTTCTTTGGACGGCTAGAAGCGTCTTCTCAAGACCTTTCCAAGCGTATATCACACGCCCCCAAATTCGTCCGGATCAGAGCGCTACATCGCTCTGATCGCTCGGGACTCCTAGTCCCCTTCACCTCATCTCTTGCAAGGCTTGGGGAGTCACCTCCAATGTCCCCCTTGCTCACCAAGGTGGCACGGGCACGCCTTGTGATGAGGGTCGTGACACTCACCCCCACCAAATAGCGTCGATGCCCTCATCGACATTACTTCATGCCGGTAGTGTTAAGTTTCTAAGGTAGCCCACCTCCTTAACACTTGCATTGTGTTCCCGGGTAGCTAGCCCCACAATGCACCAAGTCCCCTTACTTGGTCTAAATGGCTAAGTCCTCAAAGGTGTCATTAGATAGGTCTTAGGTCCAAGGCACCCTAGCCTTCTTCCAAGAGAGGACCTAATCTAACTAGACCTACCTACCTTGAGACTCTCTCGAACTTAATTGGCTCCAAGGAACTTTCCCAAACCTTAGTTCCAAGCTAGGCCCAACTAGCCTATCACATTTCTCACTTGACTTAGGATGATTTCAAGGCTAACCAACTTCCACTTGGACGCAATTCCAAGACCCCTTTCTAACATTTCTACCATTAAGTGATGAACTTTGCCCGCCTCAGGATAGTGTCAAGTCCCGCCCGACTTGTCTTTGCTTCACTCTAAAGACATAGTTGATCAAGCTATGCGTTATCGATGGACAACTCGCAAAGGCACTTTTATAAGCCCGTGCCACTACCTTGCCCCCGCCCGGGCAAGTCCAAGGCTTGGGACTTATGTGGAATCACCCATTCACAACCCCCAAGCCAAGGCCCCTAATTGGCAGCATTCCAAAAGTTGGCTTCGCATATCACTTCAATCCTCATCTACCCAACTTACCTCTAATGAAGAGACTAGGACTCATCTCACATTTTTAAGCCACACAATTCCGAAATGCACTTACAACCTCAAGCAACTTTATTGCCAACCAAGTATTACAAAGTGTGCCTAGCACAACTTCCTAACCAAGCACTAAGCAAAGTCTACCCAAGTGTGGTGTTTCACCCCCACCAACAAAGGTTGATGTCCTCATCAACGCATCCGTCCTCGTTTGTTGCCTTGCCTTTGAGCTTCATACAAGTCCACTACCTCCTTGGCATTGACCATATGTTTGGCCTCTACCCAAGTTGCTTCCTTCTCATGATATCCCTGCCATTTCACCAAGTACTCTTTACCTTTCCTCTTGGTGTTCCTACTTTTCAAGATCCCTTCCACCTCATACTCAAGGTGGTCACCAACCAACTCCGGTGGAGGCCGCAACACTTGCTTGCGCTCCGGCCTCAAGGTATCTTCATAATATGGCTTGAGCAATGAAACATGAAAAGTTGGATGCACCTTGATCTCCGGTGGTAATGTTAACTTATAGACATCCTCAAACAAGCGCTTTTCAATGACAAACGGACCCGCATACTTTGCCATGAATTTGGGAGTTAGGCCCTTCGGTAAGGTGAAGTTCTTCACATTCAACCAAACCTTTTTGCCCTCCTCATACTCAACATGGCGTCGCCCTTTGTTCACTTGGTCCACATACCTCTTTTGTGCTTTGGCTAACCATACCTTGGTCTTTTCGAGCATTTGCTCCCTTTTGGCAATCAAGTCCTCCGCATCTTGGTTTGGCAACGGCTCCACTTGTGCTTGCTCCAAGGCTAAGTCGGTAGGCATAAGTGGCTCCACTCCATAGGCCACTTTGAACAGTGATTCCCCAGTCGCCGCATGCTTAGCTTTGTTGTAACTAAACTCTGCCAAAACCAAGTACTCCGTCCAATCATTTTGGTCTGCACTCACGTAATTCCTTAGGTATTGATTGAGAACCCCATTCACCCTCTCCGTTTGTCCATCGGTTTGAGGATGAAATGCCGTGCTAAACGCAAGTTTAGTCTTCATCTTACGAAACAAGTGCCTCCAAAATGCACTTGTAAACTTAGGGTCTCTATCTGAAACAATCACCCTTGGCAATCCGTGATGTCGCCACCACATGTTGAGGAACAAGACCGCGGTCTCCAATGCGGTCGCCGTCCCCCGAGTTGGCTCCATGAGTGCCAACTTGCTAAAGCGATCTACCACCACAAAGATCGCATCATACCCTCGTGACATCGGAAGGCTTGTGATGAAGTCCATGGAAATACATTCCCATGGCCCACTTGGAATAGGCAAAGGTCGTAACAATCCCGCTTGCTTTTGATAAGATGCCCGGTTGCCTTGGCAAATGACACAAGTCTTCACATAATGGGTAATGTCTTCTTTCATCCCCGGCCAATAAAACCTCTTGCTAACCGAACATATGGTGGATTTCTCCCCCCTATGTCCGGCCAAAGGGTTATCATGTTCCTCTTTCAATACGGTTAACCTCAACTTGCCACTTGGAACATACACCCTAGTTTGTTTGAACTTGATCAAGCCTTCAAGCAACCGGATTCCTTTCACTTTCTTACCACTTCGCAAGTCACTCAAAAACTTTTGAGCTTCCGGGTCCTTCATATACGCCTCCCTTATCTTCCTAGCCAAGTCCCCTTCACCCGCATACATCATGCGCAAAATTTGGGTGGTACTTGGCCTATGCTCCTCCTTCCGACTTAGTGCATCTGGCACTACATTCTCACGCCCCGGCTTGTGGATCAACTCCACATTCATAAGTGCCAAGGTATCATACCACCTCAATTGCTTCGGTGACACCCGAGCTTGGTTCTCAAAGTACTTCAAAGACACATTATCGGTGTATACCTTGGTCTTATGAAGACCAAGGTAATGTTGCCATGTCTTCAAACAATGCACCACGGCAAACATTTCCTTCTCATGCGTTGGCCACTTGGTTTGAGTTCCATCAAGCTTTTTGCTCTCAAACGCAATAGGCCACCCATCTTGCATGAGCACTCCTCCAATGGCAAAGTCGCTTGCATCGGTGTGCACCTCAAAAGGTTTCTCAAACTCGGGAAACTTCAATACTGGTGGAGAAGAAAGCTTTTGTTTGAGTTCTTCAAATGATCTCTCACAATCATCCGTCCACACTATGGCAAGGTTTTTCTTCAATAAGTCGGACATAGGCTTGGCAATTTTGGAAAAATCACGAATGAAACGTCTATAATAATTGGCCAACCCAAGAAAGGATCTAACTCCCTTTTGGGTTGTAGGCCTTTTCCACTTTTGAATTGCCTCTACCTTTTTGTTGTCCGTCTTGATTCCCGACCCCGTCATAATGTGTCCCAAGAACTCCATTTCCATCAAACCAAACTCACTTTTCTCCCCATTTGCATACAACTTGTTATCCCTTAGTTTTTGAAGCACCACCTCAAGATGCCTAGCATGCTCCTCCGCCGTCTTGGAAAACACCAAAATGTCATCAATGTATACAATGACAAACTCATCAAGCTCCTCATGAAATATCATATTCATGAGTGTGGTGAACGTTGAAGGTCCATTGCACAATCCAAATGGCATGACCAAAAACTCATAGGACCCATATCTTGTCCTACAAGCCGTTTTCTCAACGTCACCCTCCGCAATGCGAATTTGGTAGTAACCCGATTTCAAGTCAATGCGGCTATAGTACTTAGCCCCCGCCAACCGATCAAAGAGATCATCAATTCGAGGCAAAGGATAGTTGTTCTTAATGGTCACCTTATTTAGAGCCCGGTAATCCACACACATGCGAAGTTTCCCATCTTTCTTGTCCACAAACAAGACCGGTGCTCCATAAGGTGACTTGCTTTGGCGAATATACCCCTTTGCCAAAAGCTCCTTGAGTTGTTTCTTCAACTCTTCCAACTCCCTTTGGTTCAATCTATATGGTGCCTTGGACGGTGGCTCCGACCCCGGCACCACCTCAATCTTGTGATCCACTTCTCTCTTTGGTGGTAGCTCATCGGGCAACTCTTGAGTAAGTACGTCCACAAACTTTCGGATTACATCACCAACACATTTTGGAGGTTGCTTCCCCTTAGCACCTCCATGGCTAACTCCTTCATGTGAGTCCACCCGCATCACAATCAAAAACCTATTTTCCTCTAGGTCCTCAATGCTAGCTAGTAGGATTCGACTCCCCAATAATGAAGGAGTCCTAGTTATTTCCAACTCTATTTCCCTACCATCCGCATTAGCGACGACCTTCACCTTTGGTCGCCGCCGTATGTCTACCTCATATGTATCCAAAAAGGTATTTCCTAGGATGAAGTCCACTCCATCCATATCACATACGGTGAAGTCTTCCACAAAAGAAAATTCTCCACACTTCACCTCCACATCCGTCACAATGTGGCTTGTTTGGTGAGGCTTACCCTTGGCAAACCTCACATTGATGGGCTTGCTTGCCTTAGTCTTTTGCAAGCCCAACTCCTCCACCGCTCTTGGACTTATAAACGAGTGGGTTGCCCCTGTATCCAACAAAAATGAAACATCACGTTGGCCAATGGTCCCTTGGAGAAATAACAACCTTGGTTTTATTTTGGTTCTACTTGCCTTAGCCACAAAGCCCCCATGAAGCAAGTGTTTTGTCAAATGGGTGCGCATGCTTTGAGTACTCACCCGCGGTTTGGTGCAACCCTTTGCCATGTGGCCCTTCTCACCACAATTGAAGCAAGTCATTTGACTTCCATCCCCCTTTGGCTTGTTGTCACCTTCCGCTTTTCCTTTAGTAGAACCCCCTTTATTCCCACTTGGTTGTCCTCCATCTTGCCCATGCTTCCGCTTTTGCCAAACACGTTTCCTTAGTTGGTGCTTCGAATGTGCCTTGGTAGATTCATGTGTTGAGGCCCCATCTTTGGACCTCTTGTTGGGACCTTCATCGTCCCCAATCCTCTCCGCAAGCTTCAATAACTCAGCACATGATTCTGGCAACCTTGGCATTCGAAACAATGCTCGTTCCGCCCAACTTTGGAGTCCATTGAAGAAAATGATCTTCTTCGCCAATTCATCTAACTTTGGGAGTACACTTAGTTGTGCGTTGAACTCCCGCACATACCCCCTCAAAGTGCCGGTTTGCTTCAACCGCACTAATGCCATCCCATCACGAAGGTCTTGGTACTCCGGTGTGAACCGGTTACCTAGTAGTTCCTTGAAACTAGCCCAATCAAGGTTCTCCACCACCTCCCCATTCTCCTCTTTGTATTGGGTCCACCACGTCAAGGCATGATCCTTCAAGAAAGTCACCGCAATAGTGATCTTGTCCTCTTCAAATGCACGTTGAGCTTCGAAGTACATCTCCATCTCCACAAGAAAGTCCTTAACCTTATGAGCCTTGCCCATCCCCGTGAAAGAAGAGGGCATGTTGGTCTTGCACAACTTGTGGGATGAAGAGCTTGAGCTCTTCTCTTTTAGCTCTCTAATTTCCCCTTGCATGTCCCGAAGAGTTTTGACAAGTTCCTCAAACATCACATCACGTGACTTCCTTTTCCGACTTTGTGGTGCCCTCAAAGGACTAGAGGCGGTATCCCGATTGTCTTCACTAGCTTCTTGGTTCCCACTATGTTTCATAGCTAGCCCTTCTTGCTTCGCTATGGGGTTCACTCCTTCCTCCGAAGAGTGCACCCTTTCACCTTGTGTTTCTGAGGCTTCTCCATGCTCTTGACCTTGACTACGTGTCCGTCGACCCTGTTCAGAAGGCTCAACTTCCCCAACTTTGGTACCCTTTCTAGCTATGCCTTCCAAACTCCGTCGCACTACGTAGCCCTGCTCTGATACCAAGTGTCGCGCCCCTTAGTGACACTTACCACCTTAAGCTCACTTTCCAAACACTTAGCACCTTAGTGCCACTAAGGTTCACGCTCTCCTAACACTGCACATGCCACGCACCCACAATGTTAGGTTCCAACCCGAGTCACGGGGTTCCCCATTCCTCCGTGACTCCCAATCCTTTCCTTCCAATACTTAACTCCCACAAGACACCGGGCATGTCATTTGATGACATGGGGCGGAACTTCCATTGATGTCCAAGCACTCGGTGAGGCACTACTCCCACCGGTGCTAACCGCCCTTGAATGGGACCCAACTCCCCACTAGGCCCAACCCAACTCATTTCGGGACTCACTAATCGGGACTCACCAAACGGGACTCACACCATGGCCTAGTGTGAAGTGGGACACCACCCAACCGGTATCAAGGAGTGCACAAGCACTCTATGGTAACTCACAAGTGGTGGTGAGGCTCCAACACTAGCCTCACCACCCGGGACCACTTAGGCTCACCATGGCACCATCCGGGAGTGAGGAGGGAGACCACCCCTCCTCATAGTACTCTCTGCGGGATTCGGCAGCCCCCCCCATACTAGAGGTCACCGGGAACCCCCAAGATGCACCCCATCTTGGAAGACCACCCATTTCTCCCGATTCGCACTACTTTGGGACTCCCGAACTTCCACCCGGCATAACTTTGCGGTCCGGGATCCGAATCGCACATGCGACCCCATTTTCGACATCTACGCGACGTGTAGATGCCGATGGACTACTCACTTGCTCCATTCGGACAAGTACTCGCAAAGATATCGCCCTCCAAAGATTCGGGACACTCCCGCCGCGGCCGGGACACTCCCGCCGCGGCCAGGGCACTCCCGGCGCGACCAGGACACCCCGAACTTTGAACGCCCATAACTTTTGACTCGCAAGTCCAAATCACGCGTTCTTTGGACGGCTAGAAGCGTCTTCTCAAGACCTTTCCAAGCGTATATCACACGCCCCCAAATTCGTCCGGATCAGAGCGCTACATCGCTCTGATCGCTCGGGACTCCTAGTCCCCTTCACCTCATCTCTTGCAAGGCTTGGGGAGTCACCTCCAATGTCCCCCTTGCTCACCAAGGTGGCACGGGCACGCCTTGTGATGAGGGTCGTGACATCTTGCTAATGCTTCTTAGTGGATTTCCAATCCAGTTTCTATTCTCCAATGCAACCATCCCAAATTCATGCCTCCCTCAATGGAGCTTGATCTATGAATCAACAATAATATACATGTGGTCAATCATGATATGTCAAAAGCACAAGAGCACACACTCCGATCAAGAAGCAACCATAGAATCAACTCAAGGAGACATTGGAGCTAAGGATTCATCATTTAGAATAGTTCTTACATTAACATATGTCAAGTGAGGGACATTGCTCCCCTGACCGAGCTTTAGTTCATGCTTCGCTAACCAACTAGAAGTAACCGCTTCCTTTCCCACTAGGAGTAACCACTCCACGTCCATCATGGAACCTTGTCCAACTGAAGTGACATAGTCGTGACATTACCCCCCCTTTTTAAGGCGTGAAGCTCATGTGTTGTCAAATCGTCTGGTCCGGGCGCTTGTGGGTGACACATGTGGAAGTCGGCTACCACATCCGGAGCATTGTGCAAATTTCTAGCCAGTTCCCATGAATTCTCTTCAGGCCCATATCCCTCCCAAGCAACCAAGTATTGGAGTTTATTCCATCTTCCTACACGTTGGGAATTTAGAATTCTATTCACTTCCCACTCAATATTGCCTTCCGGGGTCACAATGGGAGGCGGTGGTCTCTGTCGTTGACCCAAGATGGTATGAGGTCAATACCTCTCTAACAACGATACATGAAACACATTGTGTATACTAGCAAAGAGCCTTTGGTAGCCAAAGTCGATAAACCAAGTCAGATAGTTTAGCAATAATGGAAAATGGTCCCAAAAACCTTGATGCTAATATTTTAGTGGGTGTAGTCGTAGAGATATTATGATGTTGAAGTAAGACTTTGCCACCTATTTGAAATGACAATTGTAGCTGCATCCCTTGATCGTAGTTGAGCTTGGCTTGGTCTCCTACTATTTTGATCATAGTCTTTACCTCTTCATGTATTTCTTTTAGGAGTCGAATCCTATCCTTTGTTGTTGGAACACTTAAAGTTGTAGGTGTACTAATTAATGATAATGCTGGGTGGTACCCATAGGTGGCATCAAACGACAAAAAACATGTTGCTAAGTGAATTGAGTTGTTGTAGGTACACTCTACTACTAGAAGGAGATTCGACCAATTATCTTGGCACTGAGTTGTGAACATGCAAAGAAATTGTTCAAAAATTTGATTCACCCTTTTTGTCTGACCATCGGATTGTGGGTGGAAAGCTGTTGTCGAAGCAGGTTGGATGTGGAGAAGTTTGTGTAGGCATTTCATAAATTTAGAAATAAATATTGGCTCGCAATCGGATATAATTTCCTTCGAATTCCCGTGATGTTTCCACACATGATGGAGGTATAGAGTGGCGGTCGCCAAAAAAGTCAACAATTTCATTTGTCAGAATGAAACATGCTAGCTTGGTATTTTTGTCCACAACAACCAAAATGGAGTTGGATCCATTGCTATTCAACAATTTGACAATGAAGTCAGCCGTGACCCATTTCCATGGTGCCTTTACTGTTGGAATGGGTTGCAATAATCCATGCCGAGCATTATGAGTGGGCTTTGAGTGTTGCCGTAAGTGTCGCGGCCCTAGTAACACCTTAATGCTCTAGCCAGACTTCAAGAGCCCTTTATAGTTTTTAGAGCTTACCACACTCTAATACCAGTATCACTTAGGCCCATCTAACTAATACTGCACATGCCACGCACTCACAGCATTAATTCCCATTTCCAATTCACTTTGCTAAGTCCTAGTGCTCGAGACTTCTAGCATGCACTCCACTTGTGACACTGGGCATGTCACTTAGTGACATGGGGCGGAACTTCCACCTTACTGTGCTAAGACTCATGGTGGCACTACTTACCAATGCATGGTCCTAACTGCCCTTGGTTGTCACCCCACTTCATACTAGGCCTATTGTGCATTTGCTACTTTTACACCAATACTAATCGGGACTCACAACTTGGGATACATGACTAAAGGCCTAGCAAGGAGCGGTACTCCAATCAACCAATGCCCCGGGACACACACACAAGTGTCTCAAGGAGCTTTGAAGTCGGTGGTAAAGTTACATCACCACCCATGAGTCACCGGGACTCACCAAGGCTCCAAGAGGGAGTGAGGAGGGAGACCAACCCCTCCTATAGTACTTTCTGTAGTCTTCGGTAGACCCCCCCTTGTGGGTCAAAGGGACTTCCCAAACCCCCTTGGGTTTTGGAAGACCACCCGTTTCCAACCGAAATCCCCAAGTTCTACCTTCGTTTAGACTCCGGAACTTCCAAACAGTGTAACTTTGTTGTCATGGCTTCAATTTCGACATGCGAGCCCATTTTGGTAGGGTTGACAGGACGTCTGGACGTCCGGACACGGAGTCCACAACGTTCGATGACAAGCGGACTAGTGGACGTTCCCGCCGTCCGCCCGTCCGCCCCGAACGTCTGCCCAAACCCCCGACCGTCCGCCCCAACCGACTGGTCTACCTCGACCGCCATGTCCTCCCTGTCCGATGCCCCGACCGCCCCGACCACATTCACAAATTGTCTCCATGTCTTTATAGAATTCTAGATGAAAATCATAAAAATCAGAACAAAGAAGTTCTACACCCCTAATATTACTCTACTTAAATTTGTAGGGAAGTAACCTTTGATTTCCCTAAATTTGTAATTAAAAAAAAAAGAAAAAAAACCCACAAATTTCACCTCCAAACCCTTAATAGAGAATTTAGAATTGGGCATTCATTTCTTAAAATTTTAGTGACAGAGAACCTTGATGGGGAGTTCTTTTTCCTATTCAAATGAAATTCATGGACATAGAGATAGGGATTGCCCTTATTCCCTTACAAAGGATGCTCTTAGAAGCTAAAACAAAAGTGAAATTTGAAGACGAAATTGCTCAAAATTTTCCAATGATGGCAATTTATTGAAGAAAATTGTCAAAGATTACATGAAAACAAAATCATGAATATGTCATATGTGTAATGTGTTAACGTGGCATTATATATCCTATATGTGCATGAATGTCAAAATTGGAAGTATTACTATAAGTTTAACCCCTAAAGGACCAATTGTTGATTTTGGCAACGGATTGATTTTGGGCAGGTGCATGTGAGTGGAGATTTCCATATTTTGGGCTGAAATTTTAATAGAATGTGGGGACAAGGAATATCTTTCATATGCACAAATTTCATGACAATTGAAAATATGAGTCAAAAGTTATTGCATAATATGTTGTTTGTTTCTCAACTCGGGCAATCCAGGCACATTCGAAAAATTTATTTTTTTTTAAAATAAAAATTTAAAATTTGTTCTTCGGATTTAGATGCACTCAAAAAGCTTTGAAACATTGCATTTCAATAGTTGAGATGAAAGTTATGAGGCTTTTTAGTTTGTAGGTAGTTATGGAATCCCTACACCAAAAATAACTTTGAAGTCCTTTAAGTTATTGAGATTTTAGTAGTTTTGAAAAAAAATAATGTGATTGGATGTAGATTGTTTATAACAACAATTCCACCATTTGTATTGGAATTTTTTAATTTTTTAATTAATTTATTAACAATTTAGTATTTTGAATCATTCTCTATTTCTTTCTACTTACTATTTTTTTCCTATATGTTGTACAACTCCAAATGATTTGAAAATTTTCATGTATGTAGCCAACTTGCCCTAAAGAATGATTCCAAAGAAGCACAACCATTTTGGACATTTTCTAATAATGATTTGACCTTGTGAAGTGGAGCTGCTTGGTTTTTTGCGGGGCCAAAAAAAAGATCTTCACCATTTCAAACGCTAATATCTTGCAATCTACATGGTGGAAATTTCTGAAATTTTTTCCACATATTATCAAACTAGAGTACTACAAGATCCTATAGTTACATGTGTCAAAAAATGATATTTTTCTAAAATTTGGTGCTTGTAGTAGAAATGGTAGTTTTAGAGCATTTTTGGTGAGAGTATGGTCAAGGAACTTTAGGGGTTAAAACAATTTTTATCATTAATGGAGGAAAATTGTCAATTTTGAAGCTCTATGACATTCAATAAAAAATAAGTAAATAAATATTCCTTGGTCAATCAACCATCTTGTTTGCCCTTAATCTTCAAGTTATTTTAAATTTCCCATCCATAAAAATGAAATGAGGATTGTAAGAAACTTAACGTGTATAAATTATAATATTATACTAATTTTGTTTCTACTTCTCCAAATTTTAAGAAGATTTCTTTTTATGTTCAATTGTCCACACCACATATTTGTAAACATTTTCCTAATTTTCTCCGACAGTTTTGAAGAAAAATTCTATGAAAATATATTATTCATAGCTTCATAGGCATTGTTTTTTTATTTAATTTTCTTGCATGTTTGAATAAATTTTGATCTCATTTAGAGTTTGACCAACAAGATTTCATTTGTGTTTCATTGCTATCCTTTTTCTAATTTAAAATTTCTTACGAAATATTTTTGTACCTTCAATTTTCGCATCCTTATCCACATTTTTGGAAATATGAGTATGTACATCATCAAAACTTAAATAAATAAATAAATTTTTTTATATTTTCTATTTAAAAATGTCTCAATCAATACAAATACAAACATAACAAACAATTCAAAATGTATTCAATTACATATATATTGCCATACACTGTTGATTCAAAACTTGCAATATACTATATGGTGTGCACACTTGGCTAATTGCACACATCATTACATTTAAGTTCAACTCTATATTCCTCAAGTAATTCTACATGTCTATACAGCCTATTGAAATACTAATATTACTATAATAATCATCTAATATGAATGACGAAAATGTTCATTTGGAATTGGCCAACGGTATGTACCACAAAAACGATGTACAACATGGGCCAAACTACGATGTTCATTATCACCCGGTAAACAAAGGCGGTTCAGATAAAGATCAAACACCCTTCCGAATTCGTGAAATTGAAATTTGGTCATATGAGGTGTTTCATGTTGCAACTTGAAATACGCCTATGTCATGCACTCCGCATTGATCTTTTGAGCAAGTTTTCCAACCGCATATGCTTCCGATTTGCGTGAATACATTGGAATGATTCCCACGTCTGCACCTGCTTTATGCACATATGCAATCTCTGGATCCACCCACCATCTTTTTCGCAAAGCTTCTGTCCTCTTTTTTTCGGATGTAAACATGTACAAGGATTTCATTCGTTCAGTAGCTAAGGTGGTCATTCCCCAATCGCAAACTCCAATGTACACACATGACTCGTCCTCCGGAAAATAAAACATAATGTTGTCTGGAGAAAGATCATTGTGCAAATGCCCAGCAATATGCACTGCACTCATTATATGCACCAACGCCCATGCAAGCTCCATACGCTTCTTTCGAAATCGCCCTAGACGGTGAGCTTTTACAACCTCCTCCTCGGTGGGATTCGAGTGCATCAATCGAATTTGTATGTTGTCTGGATAATCATTATCCATATTCAACATTTGACGCAAAGTTCCACTGTTCCACCAATACGCATAGCCTTCATACGACGTTGCATGCACCGCAGCAAATCGTATCACTTCCGCATGTGGAATTCGAACGGCCATTGACTCGTTTTGATGTTCCAACTTTGCCAGTTCGGATTGAGAGCGGTAGTGATTGGACTTCTTCGCTGCAAACTCCCAATAGGGAAGTATTCTTGGACATCCTTCGATCTGAACCTTTCGAATCGTTGCATATCCACCTTGCATTGTCTTGTTGTCAACGGAAATCACTTGTGTCGTATCTGGAAGTGCTATCAGTTGGCGTCTATTCCTCTGCGCTTCTACAACTCCATCATTGCTTTTCCACCAAGCAATTGAACCGATTCGATTGTGATTCTTAGCGAATGGAGCACACCGACTCCTAAACAAGTCTGCCTTCAAAACCACTTCCTCAAATCCAATGTTGTTTGGTCTATATTCCCTACCATATTTTTCCAAGATAACCTTTGAATTCCACAACGCGTCGTGCACCTTTTTGTCCAAGCATTTGTTGAAACCGTTCTTCTCTGTCTCTTCCCACCAATCTGGAACGCTCAATGCATTCAACAACATCTGCCTCATATCTATCTTGAATTTAGGCACACACTCCTCCTGATACTGGATGTATTTATTGTCTAAAGACAATGTTGTTTCTGACTCATAAAATGCAATGATACATTTGATCATGAACTTTTTGCATTCTTCCAATGGACTTTCTCGAGCTATCTCCAAGCTCGATGGCCCCCCTGTATGCTTCAGCTTCGCAACCTTCTTGCCCTTCCCCTTCGTCATTGTGATTAGTGTGATGAAACAAATCCGTAAAATGTAATTGTTAATAAACACTAAATTTGAATTCGAATTTTACACACAAGTCACAAAAAATTTGGCAATAAGGGGCCCTCAATGTATCACTCCCGCCTTCCCTCGGAAAGGAGCCAATGGAGGATAAACCACCAAGCTCTCCGCTCCATCTTGAATTCACAAGGGGCAAGGCAAGAGTGAGAAGCGAACGGCCCGTCCGCCCCTCTTATACGCGGCGGACGGGCTCATCGGACGGCCCCACAACGTCCGCCCGATTAGACGGGCAAGGCATGGTGGACGCACCGAGGCTGTCCGCCAAACCCTAAACCCTAACCTGCCAACAGGATCGGGCGGACGAGATTGGGCGGACTGTATCGGGTGGTTTAGGCTTCAAAACTTTCATATTCTTCAAATTTTTGGTGCAAAAAAACAATATACCTGAGTAAAAATAGCAAAATCTATCAAAATGAATTGAAATTTTATGAAGAAATAAAAGAAATGATAAAGACTAGACTTAAAAAGAAAATTTCGTTATGCCTTCTAATTAGTTTTTTACATCTAGAATAGTCACATCAAAGATCGAGAAGTCAAATTCAATTATGAAACCAAATTTATCCTTTAATTTAATTGATATACCAAAATTTTATATTTTGGGGTAGTAGAAAAATAATTTTTCATTTTTTCTTTTCCAAATATTTTGAAGAAAAAATTAAAATATTGTGATTTTTTAAATACAATCATGAATCATCTTCACTACAATATGTGTTAGAATCATCTATAATTTGTATTATAAATAAAGAGTGGATTGAGAAACAAAATTTTTTCATTTGAATTGAAAATACATATGTACCTCTAAATTCCCAAGGCCATTTTTTGGTCAAAAGCCACTCAAAATTGCCGTTTCTGCTTTTTCAACCTCTTCAAATCAAATGTGTACACCTTGTGACCATCTAGTCCCACCTAAAGGTCATAACCATCCACCTTGTACAATTCATCAAAGGTAAGGATTGCCTTAGATACTCTGGGACAAAACCTTGTATAAAGAAATAATTATCATTTACTATGCAATTTGGATTTTTGCTAGTGGACCTAGACTTCACAATGAACTTTCCAAAAATACAAAGTGTAGAAAATACCAATTCGGTTAATTTTATTTAACTTCAAAATTCAGCAAACACAAGAATGTGATGCTTTGGGTATGTTAGCATGTAAAGGGTTACCGTTAAACATGTGGATCCATTTTCTAAATTGGAGATCAAGAGAAAAATGTTATAAAGTCTTGTTTGGAATCTTCATTGGGAATTGATATATGAATAAAAAAATAAACTCATGAAATTTGAGATTCAACAAGTTCAATTCAATTCACTAGTGCCAAGACCAAAATATTTATATAAATTTTAAAAGAGAAATTTTAAAATTTCCTCTACAATTAATTGCTCGTAAAATAATATTTTGTTTTCCATAAAACATCTTGAAATGGATTTGAAATGAGATTCGTTCATATGGTGATTTCTTGAAATTCTTAAGCTCTTTACATCTATAATCTCATTTTCAAGAATCAAGTTTTGAAATCAAATGAATGCAATTTTTGCATGCACTCACCTCTATAGTTCTACATTCTTCAATTAAAATAATATGCACTTGTAAATTTATAATATTCAACTGTTAATAATTCAATTATAAATGCATTTAGACCATTTATAAGTTCTCAAATGTAATAAATATGCAACAATGATTTAAAAATGAGCAATAGACAAATAGGCAATTACACATTAAACTTCGAGTGGTGATTTCAAGAATGGCACTTACACATGAAAGATATTACAAAATAATGCAATGATGTATTAAAAAATCTACTTATCTACGTACATATTTGGCATAGACTACTACACAATACTTTTATGAAAATTGAAGAACATTGATGTTCAATGTTGTTCTATTCATTATAGAGTCTATACTATTTCTATCACTCTGATATTCTATACTTGCCGTAGATAATATAGCTCAAAGACGGAGCAAAAACATGATCACTATATACATGCATGTTTTTTTCACTCCGAATCTGAATCGGTCTCATCTTTTTCAACGGGGCCTCTGGGTTGCACTCCTATAAATGGACCACCTTCGTAGTATTCGTGGTAACTGCTTGGTGCACCTCCTTGTCCATAGTATGTATTTCCAAAAGTGGGAGGAGGAACTAGAGCACTAGATGGCGATGCAGAGACATTTGCACCACTGTAAGAAGAGCCCCCACGATGCCCGTATGGATCACTTCCAGTTGATCCCAGATAGTATTGGGCACTACCATGAGTGGACCCACCGTACTGCGGGGTTGCATGGCTTCCTCCACTACCTTCAAAGCCCATTTGAGTAGGCGTGGTATAATACGAACCATAGCCACCAGACCCACTATGTTGCGTGGTGTCATAACTCCCTCTTCCACCTCCAAAGCCAATTTGAGAAGGGGGCCCATAGCCAAAACCAGATGCACTTGAACCATCGTAATGCAAGGTTCCATAGCTCCGTCCTTCCCCTTGATGACCACTTTGAGAATTATAACCGTAGTATGAGCCACCTCTTCCTTGTTTTGATCCTCCCGTTCTATGCTCACGTCGGTAGGACCCGCCATGCCTATCGTGCCATCCACGATCTACCAAGCTTCTACGTGTTGCCTCTTGCATCTGTTGCTCGAATTCAATCCATTCTCATTCTTCTGTCCGTTCGTGCCTCTCTCCAAATGTGGCATTTGCTTGCACATCGTCGTCATCATCATCCTCATCTGACCACTCATCTTCTGCATCTTTTAGTACAACCAAAGGTTGTTGTAGGTAACCTCGATTGGACCACTCTAGTATGCAATCGCTTGCCCCCATCCACTGTGTGTCTATAACAGCATTTGTGCGATTGTAATTATCCACATTGCGACCTTAAGCTGTGCGCCAGTCTACGTCCTTGTGGAGCACAATCTCTGCCCAAACCATCGCCATGACGTTATAATTCATCACATTCCATTTGGCGCTTTTAATTCCCAGAACTCGGTGCACTTGTATGTATCTTTGTTTAAAATGCTCACTCTGGCACGTAGACGTTTGTCCTTCCCAACAACTGGCTTGTTTTTCTACGCGTTCACGTGGCCAAAGTTTTTGAATGTGCGTCATCTTCACGTACTTCTTGCACATTGTGCAATCCCATACTTTTGTCTGTTCTTCTTCCCATCCCAGATCACCCACACACAATGGATCGGCCCAAGCGTCCCAATCAAAGGATTGGGGTCTTCCCTTTCGATTCCCTTTTTTGGGTGAATCTTTCGGCATGATGAAGTCGAAGAGGGGGAAATGAAACAATTACAAAACTATAGTTCACTTTTTCTAACTGCAATAAATTGTTTTTTAATTTAAATTTTTCCAATTTAAATTTTGAACACCCCCAAATCCGTCACATAGCGAATACTGACAACATAATATTTGAATGTCCACACAATCGATCCCTGAAACCGGAAGGGGCGCGCAGAGCTTTGAAGGCACTGGTCCGCCCACTCAAGAAGGGAACGACTGTGCGCAATGGCCCGTCCGCCTTGCCATTTATACGGGCGGACGGCCCCGCACGGACGGCCCAAGGTGGACAGATCGGACCGTCGGAAAAGCGACACGTCGATTGGGCGGACGGGGAGATTGTGGCGGATGGGCCGGGCGGGGCGGCTAGGCTGGTCGGGGCGGATTGGCGGACGGGGAAGACGAAGAGGTCATGGAGTTCATGGAGGAGGCGACTAGGGGAGCACGTGCTCAAAATTGAGAAGTATCTGAAATCAAAAATAGGTAATACAATCCAAAAAGGTAATCATATTTTAGTATTTAGCAATTATTGAATGAAGAATAAGAAATTGCTTGATTTTTTTTCCTTACATATTGATATCAAAATAAGAAAATTATTTTTACATTATTTTATTTTAATGTCTAAGTAAAAGGAAGTAAGGAACCCAATTTGAGCATTCCAATTTTCCATATTTCCAATTTTAGTTGTATTTTTAAATTTGCAGAGATTATACGTTTCAACATGATATTATTAATTGTTTGGTTTGGAGGTGGTACTTGTTTATGTTTATTGTTCAACAATTGGTAGGCTAGCTTGTTATGTATTTTATTTTTCAAGCAATTTTGTCTTTATTCACCATGCTCAAGAATTTTTTTTTAAAAACACTATTAACTAGTATTGTGAATGATATAGTACTACATCATCAACAAAATTTAAATTTTTTTAACATAATCTACTCTTTTATACTTCTCTAATGATTTTTAAACAAATTAAATATTCTTAGAATAGGCTTCAAGAAATCAAGAATGAACATGGACAAATTAGTGAATATTACATGTTTTACATGTTTACTCTTCAACAACCAAATAAAAATTCTTTTTTTGAGGGCACCAATTTCCTATTTCCATATTACTCTATGCAATCAGTAAGTAACGCTCCATTAAAAAATAGGATATTGCCGAAAAATTGAAGTGTACACAAAGATATGAAGTGCACGTTACATTGAAGGAAACGAATTGAAGCATTGAATTTACATTTATTTTTTATTATAAAACAACATGAATGAAATGAAGAAAATTTTATAGAATTTAAACTCATAGGAGTTGCATTTACGTAATTGGAAACTCTTTCCATTACATTTTCTAATTTTCAATGCAATCACTCCAATTCACAATAGTGATTTAGGACACATTTATAATTATAAATATGAAAGCATTAAAATGCCTTTATTCACTAATATATGAATTTCAAAAAAACATTAATTTCAAAATTCAGACAATCAAAAATATATTCTTTATTTGAAGAGTCCAAAATAGGCGACTTAGTACTAAATGCTCTTGAGTTCTTGATAACAAAATTTATTGAAGATTCTTGATACCTTGTATTTATTATACATAATTAACATATAACAAGAAGACGCCATTTTCCACTAGTAGAAATTGAAATTATTGCTTTCTCCTATATAGATTATTCTATGAAATGTAACAATGTATTTGATGATCATAGTAATTATTAGAATTCTTTGCACAATATATCAAAACATTTCAAGAATTTGAGGATTTTCTATTTATTAGTGTTTCTAATTAAAGTATTAAGTATTGCACTCCATAGGACTATAAGAAAAAACATGAAATTTGGAATTGTTTCATAAATTCATTTTAGAAAATTAGAAATGTTTTATAACTAATATCTTTTTCATTTCGAATTATGAACTCAATTCCCATTTATAACACAAATCATGTATGATTGTATGTTAGGTATTCAAATTTGTGAACTTTTATTTTTTAAATCAATATATAAAAACATCTCAAAGAAGAGTATTGAAATTACCCTCCAAAATGGATATAGCACATGTATAACAAATTCTATCTAAGTACCAAACATTTGATCATAAAAAAAAAAATATTGAAACATAAAATTTTGTTTTTTTGTTTGAAATCTAATCCTAAAACCATAAAGAAATATTGAAATTTTTATGTGTATTTGAAAATGGTGATGCATTCCAAATTAAAAATCATCAATCTCTAATTAAGTACTATGAGGTTTAAATTCATTGTAGTGTTATTCCGATTATGAATTTGAACATTTTTTTGTTTTTGTTTCACTTGCTAACAATGTGAGAGGAATAGATTGCTTCTGGAAAACATTGGCTTCATAAGAAACTTTGGAGAAATCCCTATTATCTTTTGATCTTCTAAAAAGTTATTTAGAAGATTCATATAAGTATATATTCTAAACATATTCAACTCAAATATGTTCCATCCATTTCAAATAAAATTATAGAAGAAAAGGAAGGTTTTAGGGTTACTAGGGTTTAGGGTTACTAGGGTTTAGGATATAGGATTTAGGTTCAGAGTTTTGATTGAATTGTTAAAAAAAATAAGAATTGAATTACATTGATTCCCATTTAGCAACAAGGGGCTGCTGCATTATTTTGAAATGTTCCCGCCATTTCATGGCATTGAAGGCCACATTGGATGCTCCTGCAGACAGCTAGGCGGTTGCTGGTGGTGGGGCGGGCGGGCGGACTGGTGGACGAGTG
>OY987265.1:4433777-4473471 GCA_963920665.1 Straminergon stramineum
CTTCTACTTGGAGCGAATCAAAAGGACATTCCCAATTTGTACAATTCGGAGGGGGCAATTGAAAAGGTATTGGAAAATATTGCAAAGGTTAAAATGGATGTTGTGGAGGAAGCCTTGAACACTGAAGAATTACGCAATGTACAATCTGCAACGAAGGCAATAACTGAAAGCTCTTCAAAAGTTGTGGAGGTGCAGGAGGGTGAGGTCTTTTTAACTGCTCCAACACATTTGACATTCACACCAAATGTTCCTGCTCGAAAGGAAATGAATCCTCCAAGTGATCCTTGTATTCACATGGAACGTGGAGAAACTTAGAAAAGTAAAGAAGACGAAGTGCTTACGGGGAAAGTGGCAAAGGCTAATGCTACAATTGATCGTCTTCTAGACAATGATTGTTTTGATAGTGTGGCTTATAAATCTTCGTGTTTGTATGAGGCCAACAAATCGAGTCCGACATTAAGTTTACGAGAGGAAGTACATACGCCTCGCGGACAAGGTGTGCAAGTGGATAATACGCCTTTAATATTAAGTTTCGAGCGTAGAAGACGTTTGGAGCAGGAGTTTCCATATGTGGCGACTTTGAGGAGTCCCGAGTGTGAGATCTTGCGTGACATGCTTCATCCAAAAGAATTGGAAAATCTTCTGAAGCTCTCCGTTCAGTTTGCTAAATACCATGAAGAAATAGAGGGAACTGATGACCCCAATCTTGATATTCCTCTTTCACCTTGTGAACGCAGGAATGTTGGACATATAATTGAGACGGTTGTGCATTTGACTCCAGTCAGCTGAATTTTTAGCTAAGGCTTCTCCGTTTTATTTGAATTTGGCGAAGGAGTCTTGCAGATTGGCACCTAAGTTGTTGAAGGGTGCTTTAGCATTTCAAAATCTCACTAAGACTTTCATACCACTTTTCGAAGGAAGAGATGCTATGATACTACAGTTGCAAGCATACGAGAGGGAAATTGCTCGCCTTAAAGAAGTTGAAGCAACGTGCAAAGTCTTGGAGTAGAAATTGAAGATTTCGGAGGGTGATGTGGAGCATCTAAATCAACAGTTGTTGAGGCTAACGGAGGAGTTAACGAAGATGCGTAAAGTTAATGCTGAATTGAAGGCTATCTTGAAGATTTCGAGCGATGTTGCAATCTCACCAATCATTGTACTCGAAGACAGCGAAGAGACTAAAGAGCCCGAGGACAAGCTCTCTCTTCCTCTTGAAAAGGTTGAAGCAACTGACAACCCTAACATTACAAATGTCGAAGAAAGCCATGAGATGAGCAGATTAGAAGCGACACCTCAACCGTCAATGGAAAAGCTTTCAACAGTTTGCATGAATGCGAAGATACAAACCGAGGATCATGAACTTGAAGAATTAAAGCATCAATTGGAGGAGGCAATTGAAGCAAAGGTTTCTGTTGAATCAGAGTTGAACCGATTGAAATTGTGCTTGAATTTGGAGAAATTGATGCCTTCTAGTGGCTTAGAGTCTCGATGGTTAGCATGGGTACAAAAACTCCAAGACAAACCTTTTGTAGTATCCCGAGCGATGGTAGGTCTTCAGACATTGGCAATGGAGTCCATTGAAAATTGCAATGCCATTGAAAGCTCGTTGAATCGGTTCAAGACTATATTTGACCAACATCCCTCTAAAGGATATACAGAGATCACATGTTGGGGAGACATGGATGCCATGTTAGAGCGGTTAAACCACACCAAGAAGGACGAAGGTACACACATCAATTGGGCCTTAGAAGCAAAGGAAGGATGGGTCCCTTACAATACACTTTCAGCACACATCAAAGACAAAGACAAGAAAGTGGTGCATGCTTGTGATCTAGCCTCTCCAATCTTGAAAGGTTCTTGTAGCCTTTGCCAAGGCCCCTTCAGATCGGAAGGTGCCGTAACTATGGGCCAATGTCGCCACACTTTCCATATTACTTGCATCGTGAAAGCATCGCTCGTTCGTTCCGTCTATGCTGAGTGTCGTTGTCCATTGAGTCCGAGGTTCTACGAAATGTTTGGTATCTTGGAAGCCATGCCTCCAAACCACGAATACAATCATTGGACCCTTCCACTTGATCAAGGGCCGTTTAAGTTCCAAAATTATCTACATTGGTGGAGGCCACTCACATGGAATTCAAATGAACGGATGCATGGATTGTACGAGGAATCTCAGCAACCACTAGATCCTGACGTGTGAATGACTCACAATAGAGAGGTGGAATTGCGGGCTCGAGGTATCGAATATGACGCGGCCCGTGAATTGTTTTGTCGCAATATGGGAGGACATTGGAGTTTGCAACACGAAAAGTTCTTTCATTTTACAAAAAAGAAAGTGGAGAGAGGACCAAATGACAGTTGGGTGGAGGTGAACCATGGAGATGAATTCGATGAGCAATATGTGGCCTACAACCACACTCTCATAGGTCGGGCCCTCTTGTTGTCGAAGTTGGAAGAGGTTGCAAAGGTCCGCATTGTTTACAATATGGATAGACCAGTGAGTACACCACATTCATCTATAGACGTTGCAGCGGCATTTGATAAGCGCATTGCTAATATTATAGGACATTGGAAGGCCTTCTTATTGGATGGAAATCGCCTCATGGCCTCGCAAGGGAAGGGAGATGATGAGGTAGTTCAAGTGATGGTGGATCAAGTAGAGAGTAACTTGAGAGCCTTGAAGGTAGATGAAGTTGATTTATCACCGAAGAGAAAACAAAAAAGGAAGCGTGAAGATGATGATGACTTCTCTCCGGAAATGAAAAAATAAATATCTAAGGTGGACAAGGAACTTCAAACTGGAGGGCTAATAGTTCATCTAAGTCAGATGGTCACGACTCGTCAAAAATCAGCTCAACGCTTCACTACAAGAAGTTCTACTCGTCATATGGGAGAAGGTAGTGGTCCATCCAATGGAAAGTAGGATTTGAGGATAGAATAGTGTTTTTTGAAAGCAATGGTTCTTCCATTGAGGGAAAAAAAAAGAAGTGTGAAGTGTTTAGATCTTAAAAGGATCAAGTAATATAAAGTAATTGTAGTGAAGCTATGTTTTTTGTATTTTGCGATCACCTATATATTTATGTATACAAAAAATATATTTTTCTTTGCTTAAAAAAATAGTTTTATGTATGAATTTGAATTTATTTGTATATGGATGCATTCATGATTCATTTGTTCTTCTCTGATTTGTAATAGTAAAACATAAAGTATTATGTGAAAAGGGGTGGATCTTTGTGTGAAGTCCGCCATCCGCCCCGTCCCCCCGTCCGCCCTGTCCGTCCGCCCTGTCTGCCTTGTCCGCCCGCTTTGCCCGCCCGTCCGCCTGTCCGCTTGCAAAATCGTCCATCGCGTCCGCTGTGTCTGGCCATCCGCCCCGACCGCCCGTCCCTAACACCACCCCGTCCGCTCCCTTTGTGGGACCGTTAATTTGAATTTTTTAAATGTAAACCCTAAGTGAATAGTCAGCTTCTGTTGTGGGACTATAAGAGTTAGAAGAGAAGCCTTCCTATTCACTCTCAAGAAACTGAACGCTAAGATTTCTAAGGGCTAGGAGCTGCAATTTATTGTGTCCCTTGCTTGGTAATGCATAGTTCAGTGGATGGGGGGGCTTTGTTTTGCAAGGCTTTTTACGACTGATTTTATTGATATTGTGAACATTGTTACATTGTAGGTTTATGATTAAAAACATTTTTTGGTTTTTAAATATAGCTAAAAAGTAAGATTGTCACTATGGGGCCCAAACTGACCGGGGATTTTTCTCCTTGGTATAGTCTGACACCGGACAATAAGGTACAATGTAGGCTTTGCAAGGTGGTTATGACCAAAAAGCCTTGCCGTATGTTGAGCCATTTAGGGTATTCCGGTCCAAATGGTGTACGCGATACAGGAGTAAGGAATTGTCCGCGATTGACGACAGTAGTCCGTGCTGCATTTCTTCGTTGCGAAGGAATTTTTCCAAAAAGTGTTGTAACCGATAGTGTAGATAGCAACCCTGCACCTATGGACCCCCAAGAATTGTCGATCGGAAGGGGTGTATTGCAGTCAACCCACGAAGACTTGTCTCCAGCATCAAGAGAAGTAGTATTTGCAGGAACTAAAGAAACTTTCACCACAGAAGCTTCTAATGATCGTGAAACCCCAAAGGCATCAAGTTCTAGGCCTCATAAACAAAGCAACTTAGTGAGTGGATTTGAAGAAGGTCATAAACGCAAATTGCATTCTGTGTGGGCGAATTTTTTTTATACGACAAATATACCATTTTTCGTGGCTCGAAATGCAGCTTTTAAAGAAGTAGTGAAGCAAACGGCTGCGTTCGGTAGACCATACACTCCTCCATCGTACCACGAGCTTTGTTACAAATTGTTGATTGAGGCGAAGACCAACATTCAGACACAGTTGCTTACACCGACTAAAGACAACATTCGTAAATTTGGAGCAACTGTGTCTGTTGATGGATGGAGCTCTGTGACCACGTGTCCTTTGATCAATGCCATGCTTGTATCATCCGCAAGTGAAGAATTTCTTGGATCAGTAGATACAAGTGGTTGTGAAAAGAATGGGGTGTATTTGGCAGTAGTGTTGGAAAAATTCATTGAACAAGTGGGGCCCAAGAACATCGTGTTAGTAACCATAGATAACACCCCTGTGAATTCATCCGCATGGAATATGATATTTGAAAAGTATCCTCATATTTTTTACCAAGGGTGCGTGGTTCATGCGTTGAATTTGTTGCTCAAGGATTGGGGGTCAGAGGATTGGATTGCTGAAAAATTGAATGAAGGAATACTTGTAGCCAAATTTATCAAAAGGAGACATATGCCGCTTGCTCTATTACATAAGTATTCACCAAATCTTGGTTTATTGATGCCGGAGGATACAAGATTTGCCTCTTAATTTATCATGATGGAGCGTGTGATAAAATTGAGAGGACCATTGGAACAAACGGTGGTGGATCTACAATGGGCAGAGTACGTACGTACACTCAAGAGGAAACGTGGAGCCAAAGTCAACCCAAGAAACCTCGCGGCAACAGTGAAGAGAATTGTTCTTGATGATCATTTTTGGAACCGTTCTATCAATTATGTGGAGATGGTTGAACCAATTATATGTGCACTCCGTGATTTGGATTCGAAATCACCATGTATGGGGAAGGTGTTGCATATTATGAGGAAATTAGAAAAGCATGTGTATGGATTAGAAAGTCCGCCATTTTGTTTGGAAGAGAGCAAGGCAATTCCACTGATACAATCCTTTCATGTGCGAAGGGAAATGGTAGCTAACGATCTCCAATGTGTCGCAGCTCTCTTGAATCCATACCTTCTACACGACAAAGAACTAGCTAATGATGCAGATGCAATGTCAACATGTAAGCGTGTTTTGGAGAAAATATGTAAATTGGATGAGTACGCAGCAGTGGTTCGGGAATTCGTGGCTTTTCGACATAGGGAACCTCCATTCCACAATATGTTGAATCCGGGAGAACAAATGTTGTTGGCACATGCTTGGTGGGATTTTGAAGGTGCTTGTGGCAAGTTCATAGCTCCATTAGCAAAGAGGATATTGGCCCAACCGGTGTCATCATCTTCATGTGAATAGAATTGGAGCAGCTATTCTTTTGTTCACAACAAATTGCGAAACAAATTGAAGCTAGAGAGAGCAACGGATTTGGTATATGTGTATACTAATTCCAAAGTCCTAAACGCATCGAAAGAAAAAGATGAAAAGAAATGGTACGACAATAACATGGAGACAGTAGAGTTGGAGGATTCGGATAGGCCGATGATTGAAGATGATAATGAGGATGATAATGAGGATGATAATGAGGATGATGACGAGGATTTGGAGAGGGCCTTTAAAGTAGTAAATGGCGAGGATGACTTGTGTTGTGCAACACCGTCAGAAGATGAAGACGCTATGGAAGACATTCCCGATTTGGTGGATGATACGTATCATAATCGTAATGACCGCTATGCTAATGTTGAAGGCAATGCGAACGATTTGTATGATTTTTTAGAAGATGAGGACGAAGTAGGGGTAGAGGAGAATCTACCTTCAATAGCAGCATATTGCGACAGAACTGCATATATGAGTAGCGAAACTGTTCTATTGAAAAAGGGAGTTGTTATTGTTGAGGAGGTGGAAATGAATGGGGATGCTTTTGGCAATGCCAGAACAGATGAAGACGTTCAAATTTCGAAATCTCGATCTGTGGCACTAGATATGGTGGAAGAAAATGTCGAAGAAAATGATAGAAAAGGACACAAGGTCAGTGAGTTGGACGTCCCAAAAGATGTGGGCCAAAACAGTGGCGACAAGGGTGAATCAAATATTGAGGTACAAAAGAAGAGTGCTTCAACCAAGATGGCATTCTCAAAATCAAGTATTGTGGACAATGATAAAGGAAAGGAGCCTATGAAGTCAATTTCTAAGGTACAAAGATCTAGCGCTCTTCCACTAATACTGTTGAAGCCAGCTATCACAAGATTAGAGGGTTTTCAAAGCTTTGGGTATGGAAAACGTCTAATGAACATTTCGAAAGAAATTTCTACAGGTGGTAATGTACAAAAAGTAGTGCCATCACATACATGCCTCACTGATATGGATAGTGATCAGCCACTGTTGGTAACGTTGCATGCTCGTTGTTTAGAAAAACGAATGGCAGGAGAACCCATCAAAGCAACAACCAGCACTCCTCCATTTCAATAGAAAGTCAAAGTGGAGATAACCGTTCACGGACAGGCCGACTCCAAATCAAAAGCGGTGGTTTGAGAATCCAGTAAGGGGGAAATTAAAAAAGATATGTAGCCTTTTGCTATCTCTCCGGTGAAGAAAAAGACCCCTCTTGATGAGGATGTCAATGCTTCCTTCAATAGAAGGAAAAGAAAAGTTCCTATTCAAAAAGCCTGTCATGGTTCTATGAAAGTAAATATAAAGAAATTAAATTCGAAGGAAGGGAGTAAACCTACTTTAAAGAAAGGCTTGAAGAAGACCACTATACTTGATTCAGATGATAAGGAAGAGGATTCGGACAATGAAGATTTTGAATGGAGAGCTAACGGAGAGAGTAGTGGAGTTGAGGTGAAAGGAGATGAAGATTGGTGTCCATAGGAATTGAGGAACTAGAAGCTTAAATATTTTTTTGCTTAGTTGCTCATGATATATTGAGCACATATTGAGAATGTATTGTTCAATCATTTCATTATAAAAATTGTTTGTTTATTGATGATATACATCTCGTTCATGTATTAGAATTTTAAATTTGATTTTGTTTCAAAATGAAACTCAAATTTCATAGAAAAATTAAAAATGCACAATATGTTTTATCTTTTGAATGAAGCAACATACACTACTACATTACATGACAATTGAAATATATGAAAAACAAAAATCTAAGTTCAAATGACATGCTGCAATTGGTAAAAACATTGATAAATAAACATTGAACCTCATTACTAAACGGCCTAATCCTTTAACCCACCGTCCGCCCTCCACCGTCCGCCGCGCCCGTCCGCCCTTCACCATCCGCCCCGCCCATCCACCGCGACCGCGCCGTCCGCCTATGGACGGCACTAGGGACACTGCGTCCGCTGGAGTTTGTGCGTTCGGACGTCCGGATGATGGACGTGAATTCGGGGCAGACATTCGGATTTGTCAACCCTACATTTTGGATATCTACGTGACAAGTAGATGTTGACGGACTACTCACTTGTCCCATTTGGACAAGTTCTCACAAAATTATGAGCCTCCAAAGATTCGCGTCCATTGGGAGTGGCGTCACGCCTTCACCACAGCCCTTCTCTTGGCCATAACTTTTGGCTCATGGCTTAGAACCTCATAATGCTTGGCATTCTAGGTTCCTTGTCTTTGTATCTTTCCAATGATATGCTACATTCTATGCTTTGTTGAGGGATTCCTTACGAACCCCTCACACCTAGCCTTTGAGTGTCACGGCACCACCAGGACACCTCCAACTTTGAACGGCCATAACTTCTAGCCTACTGGTCCAAATCACACGTTCTTTGGACGATTAGAAGCGTCTTCTCAAGAGCTTTCCAAGAATTTATGACATACCATTATTTCCTTCATAAAAAAGGCGCTATTGTGAACTATTTGCTCGGGAGTCTCTCATTTCTCCCTTCTTAGCCTATTGCAAGGCTTGGGAACTAACCACCAAGGTCCCCCTTGCTGACTAAGGCACTTTGGGCACCCCAAGGAGATAGGGGCGTGACAATAAGTCACAACCATCAACATATCGGTGCATGTATTTACGAAATGTGGGCCAATAGAAAGTTCTAAAAACCAAATCTATAGTTTTTGCTTGACCTTGATGTCCTTCTATCAGTGCATCACGTCTGGAGCATAATATTTGTCATTGTATCTCATCATCATCCAATACAAAGATTGCATCTTGAAAATAGAGCACCCCATCAAAAATCTTGTAATCTTAAAATTGGCGACAAATGTTCACTGGAACCCGGTTAGGGTTGTTCTTAAAGAATGCCAATATTGACTTAAGTGAGATATCTTCTTCCATGGCTATTTTTATGTGTTGAATAATTTTAGCATTGGTCCAAACGGGCTCACACACTTCTATGGCTACTAACCATAATAATGGCTTGGCTTCTTCTGATGAATCTTCTAGTATGTCGGGTTGTCTTGAAAGCATATTGGCATGCCCATTCAACACCCCCGACTGGTGGTGGATTTCGAAGTTGAATGCTGAGAGTTGCTCAGACCACCGTGCCTGTCTTTGGTTCAATTGTTTAGTTGTTAGGAAGTGTTCAAGATTTTTATGGTCAGAATTCACCTAAATTTGGTGTGGTAATCCTTCTAGATAGACCCGCCATTCTTGAAATGCAAGTACAATGCTCAACAATTCCTTGTCATATATATCATAGTTCTTCCCAGTTGGTTGCATTTTAGAGCTCTAGTAGGCGCATGGATATAGATGCCCATCATCCCCACGTTGTGATAAAATAGCTCTTGTAGCACTATCTAAGGCATTTGTTTCCATAACAAAAGGAAGTTGAAAATTAGGGTGAACTAGCACCGGAGCCTTAGTGAACCGAGACTTGAGCTTTCTAAATGCCTCATCCATTGAAGAGGTCCATTCAAACCGTTGATCTTTTCGTGTCAATAAAGTAAGAGCCGGTAAAAATTAGCAAACCTGAGGAAAGCCTGGACCTCCTTCACCAATTTTGGAATGGGCCATTCCTAAATTGCTTGCAGCTTATCAGGCCACATTTCCAATCCCTTTTCCAAAACCATCATTCCCAAGAATTCCACACAACTTTGGTGAAATTGATACTTAGAGGCTTTAGCATAAAGCTTGTGATGAAGCAAACGTTGAAGTACTTCTCACACCATTGCCCTGTGCTCTTCCAAAGTTTTTGAGAAAATGAGAATGTCATCTAAATAAATCACAATGGAAATATCTAGTAAGTCATAAAAAATACCCTGCATATGTACTTGAAACTAAGCAGGGGCATTGGTTAAACCAAATGGCATCACCAAATATTCAAATAATCCATAATGTGTTTTAAATGCCATTTTAAATTCATGGCCCTTTGCCATTCACTCAATGATAAGCTTGTCTTATATCAAGCTTTGTGAAAATTTTGGCTCCAACCAATCGGTCAGTTAAGTCAAGAATGAAAGGAAGAGGATACCGATTCCTTATTGTGACTTTGTTCAGGTTCCTATAATCTAGACAAACACAGATGGATCCATCCTTCTTTTGTGCAAATACAATGGGGGCCGAGACCAGAGACTTGGATCAGCAGATCCACCCTTTGTTGAGATTTTCTTCAAGGTATTGTTGAAGTTCCTTGAGTTCCACGGGGGACAAAGGCCACAATCCCATGTTACGGGGCTCTTGTCCCTCTTTAAATTCCATCTTCATATCCGACCCACTGTGATTGGGTAAATCATTGGAGGCTTCTTCACTAAACACCTCCTATAAATCCTAGTATTCTTTGGGGATTTGGGAATCCAATTGTCCCTTAATCTTATTTTCGTCCAATTTTGATACCTCCAAAATGTATAGCTTGGCTTCCTTTGTTGAGGGATGGAATGTCGGGGCCGATACAAAAGCATGCTTCGGAATAGACAATGACAATTTTGGCTTTTGCATCACTTGGACAATTTTAGAATCTTGGCAATTTTGGAATCTTGGAACTCCCGATATAGGCTATTGGCCTGCAATGCTCGACATGGCATGTTGCGACTGAGGGCCCTGCTTGCCATCAAATCTTCCTGTCGTCTCTCTTGTATTTGCATCTATACAATGATGTTGACAATACTCTGAGTCAAAAATCACTTGATATTGAGGCTAATGAATGGTAGGGTCATGACGAACAAGCCACAGTGTTTCCAAAATGCAATGATAGCGGCCAATGTTTGTAAGATCCGCCACAATCATTTCTCGGTGATTTCCCACTTCCAATTCAAATGTTTCTTGATGGGTGATAAGTCTAGAGTTAATTACTCTTCCATCTATAACTCAAACCTCTCATGGAATTAGCTTAGATCATATTCTTGCTCCACAATTTTGAGCAAATTCTTGATGCATAAAGATGCCGGTAGCACTTGAATCAATTAAAGTTGCTGTCGCAATCGAGTTGATATGAGCATCCACAGTCAGATGTGCCCCGGCTCTGTAGTGGTATATAAATAATGTGGCAACACCACCTCGTTGGACCACCGTAATTGTTGAAATGTAGATTCATCGACCAAGTCCCATTTTGAGATCGCGCTTGCCGCCATTTGATGCGTGCCGGAGTACCGAATGAAGGGCTTTAGTCCCGGGCCCAACCTTTTCCCGATCCGATTGATCCATCTTCCTCTTCTCCAACAACAACAAGGAAATAGGGTTTGGAAGGATTGGTAGGGCGCTTAGTTCGCACATGCCCTTGCAACCAACAACCCCAACATCTCCCATGTTTTTGGTACTCCATATGATCCATTGTGGTCTTTGCCATGGCTGTCGATGCAAAGGTGACATCAATTTCCATCGGTACTAGGCCAGAACTCCCTAAGTTAGCTTGAAATCGGCCAAACTGATCTCGTGGATGCAAAGCTAGAACTAATGGACGTCGATTTTGGCGTCAGGGCCATAAGCACTCATTAATCTAGGAGGCCATGGATATCCACTTGTGCAATCGGCATAGTTGATTTTTTGCAATGGCTACCGAATTGAGAATTTCTTCCTTTAATCCCTCATAAAATTGCACTATCAGACTTGGCTCATTCCAATTGACTTGGGCCACATATTTATTAAACATGGAGATATAAGTAGCAACCGATCCCATTTGTCGAATTTTTTCGAGTCAATCTTCCGATGTACCCTTGCGGTCAATATCTCCATACATGGCAATGACCACTTTGCGGCAAGCATTATAGTCTACCAATAAATCATGAGGCCGTCCTTCATCCAATGCTTCAAGAATTGACATCACCCAATTCTGCATTGCACCGCTATCGAGTAGAGAGGCCTTGCTTTGGGAAAACGTGGGGCTTCTAGCTGCAACTAGATGTGGCTCAAATAATGGAAGATCCTGTAGTCATATAAAATCACAAACATAATAATAAACCCCCGGATGATGCCATATGAACCAAAATACTATTACATCTCCATATACCCCTCAAAAGATGTCATGGAGTCTCAATATACATCATATGTGGTAAAAAATAGTAGAAAAAAAGTCATATCCTCCATAAACTCCCCTTGGAGAAGTGTTTGATATAAGAATGAGTGCCATGTTTGCTTCTCAACTCTAAACTAAGAGTGTGATATGTTACTGAAAAGTCTTACAACCGCTCCAAAATTCACTCAAAACTAAGATATTATTCGACTTTTATGGTCGGTCAAAGTTCACCCTTCCAAACTCAAAGGCAGCTCACCTATACTTCACTCCCAAGTTCATAACTTTCACATAGTAATTCCAAATCAAGAAAACAAACCCATTTTGGAAAGCTAAAAGAAATATCTACAAACTCCCTAAGTTTCACTCAAATCTCAAGTACTTTCCACCTTTCATAGACTACCAAAGTTCACTCTCTTGAAAATCGAAAATAGCTCTTCACCCTTTCACTCTCAAGCCCACAACTTTCACCTACTAAGTCCAAATAAGAAAATAAATCCATTTTGGAAAGCTAACATAATTATTTACAGGCTCTCCAAGTTTCATTCAAAACTAAAATAATTTCCACCTTTTATAGTCTATCAAATCTCACTCTCTTAAAAGTTTAAGGCAGCTCTACAACACTTCATTCCCAAACTCATAACTTACACATACTAACTTCAAACTTAATGAGTGATAGCTTTTTGGAAACACAAAAATAAGATACACAAGCTCTCAAAATTTCATTGCAAAAACCTTTATGTACAATGTGCAATGCCTTCCCGAAATAACGAGTTCCCCCAAGCAAACAAGGAAGAGGAAGAAGATTACCCTCCACCTCATCTGCCACCTCAACCTCCATGCCATCCACCTAAGCTAGTGGATTTTGGCCACTAAGATGCTATATGGGCCATAAAACACCCATGGGCCACCTCCTATCCTCGATAAGTCTATCCACATCATCTACGTGGACTTTTAATTCATTAAAAACAATCTAAGAGAAGGTAAAACAAGCATTACCCTTGGTTTTTACAATTTCAAACAAACTAACTAAAATATTAAAACATCTTCAAGTATAAAAAATCAAAGAACTAAATGTTTGTCAAATAGAGGTAAAAAAAAAGAGTTCAAATGGAGTATGACCCCATTTGTTTCTTGAGATTCTAAAAAAAAACCCTCCAATTTAACAAACAATTATGTATTTCCACAAAATGAATGCATTTACAATGCAACACCGTTCATATAGGAGAGTGCGTATGCAACTTTATCTTCATCACAGTAGTAGGCATGTGGCTTACCTCGAAACACCAAGCGAAGTTGCCCAAACCACTTATACACTTCCCCGCCTTTCTTTCCCACAAATTTGTCCGGTGTCGCAACCTTGGAGTCTCATCCCTCCAAGTCTTCACTGTCACGTCCTTCTGACCTCAACCGTGTATGATCATAATTCACCCTTGTGAAGGCGGATGGAGATACTGAATCGAGCCGGCCTATGGCACGCTCTGAAATTTGTTGGACAATATGAAGAATGGTAGTCTAGAACATTGCTTGCACTTAGTGTTGAATGAAATTCACCCACTCCGATCCAAGCCCCTCCAGCAAGGACTATGCCACTTCCTCGTTCGACCTTTCTTGAGCCATAATTATAACAAAATGATCCTCTCAACAAAATTCAACCACTTTTGCGGATTGATTGGCTCCCAATTGTCAGTCATATTTAGTAGGATGCCCTCCACCATGGAAGCAGGGGCAATCTTTGACTTAACATAATGTTAAGACTCGGGTTCCAAAACAAGCATCCTGCTAGTGCTTCCCAATGGATTTGCAATCCAGTTTCTACTCTCCAATGCAACCATCCTGAATTCATGCCTTCCTCAATGGAGCTTGATCTAGGAATCAACAATAATATACATGGGTCAATCATGATATGTTAAAAGCACAAGAGCACACACTCCCATCAAGAAGCAACCATAGAATCAACTCAAGGAGACATTGGAGCTAAGGATTCATCATTCAGAATAGTTCTTACATTAACATATGTCAAGTGAGGGACATTGCTCCCCTCACCGAGCTTTAATTCATGCTTCGCTAACCAACTAGAAGTAACTGCCTCCTATCCCACTAGGAGTAACCACTCCACGTCCATCATGGAACCTTGTCCAACTGGAATGACATAGTCGTGATACTTTAGATGACCAATTATGGAAGACTCTATAGTATTTTGCTCTTAAAGCATCCAACTTCTTCTAGTTGACCTTAGCATTGAGTCAAAAATGGACATTAAGTGCTCTTGAAATTGATAGAACATAAACAATGAATGAATTAAGGATAAAAGGGAGCACATGAAAATGTATGGGAGATCACTTTAAAGTTTAAGTATGAATGGTTCAACTATGTGGTTGTGTTCGATTTTAAATGCAATTATAACTTATAAGTGGACATTCCTGAATTTACATTGGAAGTTGGCAAGCGAACTATTTTGTTATGAATGCAAAATCTATGAATTTGATTTGATACAAGGATAGTTACATTTAGGACCCTTGTTTTTTATTTATTGCAAGTCCCTCTGTTTGTTCTTGTTTTTTCCATCTCTCTTTATAGGCTCTATGTGCATATTTTTTTGCCAAATTTACTATCATAAATAGGTGTCTAGGACAAAAATCTTTGAAAATTTGTTAGTAATTTGATAATGTTTGAAAAAATACAAAACCACTTGTATTCTAAACTACATGTATTTTTCTTTCTTTGAAAAATAAACCCAAAATATTCCCATTTAGAAAAGCCCATGAAAAAGGCACCTTAGACCTTAAATGGTTGCTTTAAAAGTAGACTACTATATGTATTGGGTGTATGTGCAAGCCAACTTTTGGCTTCCAAAATTCATAGTTATCTGAATTTAAGGAAAAAAATAATGAAAAATTGGCAATGCCCGCCATTTTTATCTTTCTACAAGATAGAAAATTTATGTTGCCTTCCATAGCTCTAGATCATGCACATAATGCCCAAGTAGTTGGTAGTGGATGGTTCTATCATATTATGCCTCCTTCGATGCCTGGAAAGGACTTGTCAATTAATGCAAAGATTGGAGTTGGTTGAGGAATCATACAAGAAAATTATGTTCACTGTAGGGGTTCCTTTTTCAAAGATGCAAAAGGGCCCCCTACCACATTGATAAACAACATAATGTCCTAGAGCCCCTATTTTGGGCTTCTAGACCAACCCATTATGTACATCAAAGTATTTTCATTTCTTACTCTTATTTGTGTGGTGCTAATTTACCAAAATCACACTATGGTATTGGTATTTGTAAAATAATAAAAACTAGTGTAGCCCTATGCCATTGGCCCACATTACAAACGGTTCCTCTATCATGAATTGTCAATAGTAATTGTACAATTACCTTACTTCATTGCTTTAATGATTCATTCATTCATTTGAAAATATTGACAAAACAAAATATTGACATTCATTAATACCATGCAGTGTAGGCATATCATTGATATTTGAGTTTGAAGTGCTAAAATTGCACCGTATATCTGCATGCACCTTAAATTGATGGTTTCGATCTACCAACGCATTACTAACACACAATATTGATAGTTCTACATAGTATTGTTAGTCCCATGGCCAAAAACTGTGTTTTTGATCTAAAACGAGAAGTTTTTCTTACAATCATCATATTGCATTAGATGAAAACCCTGTTGCTCTCAACAAAATTTACATGACATTTTTGTTTTTTGTGATATAAAAACATCAATTTCAACATAGATTTTGAGTTGAAATTGTTGTTTTTATGTTACAAAAAACAAAAATGTCTTGTAAATTTTGTTGAGAGCAACAAGGTTTTCTTCTAGTGTTTGAGAATTGGTCAAATTCAACTTTTGATTGCTATGTGGGACTAGCAAAACAACTACAAGCAATAGTTTCCCTTCCATCCATGCAATCATGAATCAAAATATAAATTAAATGACTAAAGGGGTCAATCAACATTGTTAGTCTTTATTTTTTACACCTCTTTGAGTGTTGCTTGGTTGAAGGAAATGAAGCTTTGGAAGGTGGTACAAAGATCTACATATGGTCTTGGGCCTATACTAGTTGCCTATAGAATGACAACCTCACACTCAATAAGAATGTGCCTAGTGGTGCTCCTTGAAAATGCCCCCAAAAATTCACTTTTCAATACTTCCAAACTACACTTTGAATAGGGTTCTAAAACTCAAAGTTTCTAGGACATCAAGAGAGCACCAAAACCTACTTACACCACAAAATGGGTTTTAAATATTTTATTTTTAGCCATAATCTAGAACACTTTGTTCAACAAGAAGATCATTTTGGGATAGAGGGAGTAATTGCTAAGAAGCACTCATAATCCTTTCATCCAAATTCCAATTGATTTTTGCTAAATTGCTAGAAGTGGTGATTGTGAGTGTACATCCCTCAAAACTCCATATTTATTTCAAGTTCTCCAAATATGAATTAAGAATTTTCAAACTTGTTCATCCTTGATAAATATTAAGTTCTATCGTTTTCTTGGGTAATTTTTCCATATACCAAGTCCTGTGAAAAGTTTCATACCCACATGCACTTCCACCCAAACCATAGCTACACTCTTTCTATCCACTAGATTTTTCACAAATGAAAAGAAAATTTTATTGGAAATGAAGGTCTACAAACAAGCCTAATGTTGGAGTCTCTATATCTAGTTGGTGGCTTCATATTATATTCCAAAGTCTATTCTAAAGGTACATTCACACCCAAACTTAGTAAGCACTCTTCGCTACAATGGTATGTGACTCTTTTGGTAGGGTTTCTTATTCTAAAATTTTATAAGAGTGTACTCCGATAAGTTAACTAAAAGATCCCACATTTGAATTTGTTAATGAATAAATATAGATGAAACTTTTAAACTTGCTGTGGGTTTGAGTATTTGAAGCAATTTCAAACCTAAAAACACCAAATAGTCCTTAAGGGGTTCAACCATTTGTCCATTTCCAATACCAAGTGAAATCAAACCTTTCCCTTCCCCTACAATCCACCAATGCATACAAAACATTCAAATTACAAGAAACTAGGCTTTCAACAATTGAACAACACAACAAGAATTAAGTTGAAAATGGAAACCAATTTACTAACGAAACAATAGTGATAGATTCAATGGTAAGGCTACAACTACCTGCTTATACAATCAACCCTCTTATGTACATTACAACTGCCAATTCTCTCACACAATTACAATCTAAGCATGATGTGAAGCTAAGCTAAGTCCCTCCAACAATACCAAGGGATCCAAGCACTTGAAGCCATTCAAGAAGCACAAGGCCAATTCAACAATGCTAACAATCCTCCAAATTGTCAAGGAAATGAGGAGATTCGGCAATATCATGGCCGCAATCACAAGCAAATCCTGCAATCGAGAGCTCTCATTGCTTGAGATCCACAGCCTCCTCCCAAATCAGATAGTCCGTGTATCCCAATACCGGATCCTGCGTGTAAAACATTGATCGATTGTACGCATTCAACTTTGCCTTCAATGCAAACCTCTTCACTAGATCCAGATTCGCCAAAAACAATTTCCCGTACAACACCGCATTTGCTTTCACAATCCTCACCGCCTCATTCCCTTCTTCCTCATTAAACCCCCCACCCACAAAGAAGCTCCCTTCCAAGCTTTTCTCATCGGCCACAAGCTCTTCGTCATCACCACCTCCTCTAGATGAAACCTCGGCTCCACTCCATACAAATACAAAATGTTATACTTATTCAGGGGCTCTGCTAAGTAAACCGACAATCCAATCTTGGCTTCATCAAAAGCGTCGAAGACTCTAGTAAATGAAGAGAGTGTCACTCCCACTCTGTCACTTCCGATTTCAAATGAAACGGCGGAGAGAATTTCCTCAAGGAAGCGGACGCGATTCTCACGAGAGCCACCATACTTGTTGGTGTGGTTGTTGATGCCCGATTTGAAAAATTGGTCGATGAGGAAGCTATAGGCGCCATGAATTTTGACCCTTTCGAAATCGGCCTCACGAGCATTGCGAGTAGCGTTGCAAAAGTCGGTGACAACATCTGAGACTTTAGAGGTGGTGAGACTACGTGGGGTGGAGAAGTCGGCAGTGGGGAGGTAGACTTTGCTAGCGGAAATTTTGCGGTTGGTGGAAGATGGTGGTGGGGCGCCATTAGGTTGATAAGCTGCGAGGGGAGAGTGATGTGAAATTAGGGTTTAGTTGTGTGAAATTCATAATGGTAGGGAGCTAGTGGAAGGACTCCATTCACAATATAGTAAGGGAGAGGTTCCTTTCACCATGCAGGTGAACTTTGAGCCTTAAGTTTCCCTACAATAATCTCAAAACCTGCACTATCTAAACATTTGTAGATTTCTTTCGTATTAAGCTCGCAACCAATCGCAGAAAACCAAATGTCCATCCATTAAGCAATATCTTCACACTTAGCACAAATTAAAGCTGACCTGTGTGGTCAATGGAGCTCTAATGTATTGTACGATTAAAGGAGCTTCTCCCTTACATCATGTGGGATGGTAGGGGGCTAG
Organism: Straminergon stramineum; assembly: GCA_963920665.1. NCBI lineage: Eukaryota > Viridiplantae > Streptophyta > Bryopsida > Hypnales > Calliergonaceae > Straminergon > Straminergon stramineum. The sequence continues at coordinate 4,451,943 of OY987265.1, forward strand.
CTTACATGTGTGCGAGACGCGGCTGACGTGCCAGATTTGGCAGAAGAAGATGGCGCCCTTATCGTGGACAACTTTTACAATGGGCTTCCAAACTTCCACTTGCTCTTGGGTCCAAATGCCTGGTGTGTGTGGGTAACCATTTGAGGTTGCATTGACGCCCGTGGCTTCAACTATCAATAATCCGCCGGGGGTTACGCGTTGGGAGTAATAAAGTATGGCGTGGAAGGGCTACAGGACGCAGTTGTATGACCGACACCTCGTCAAGGGCGCCATCACCACTCTGTCAATGTCACCACCGCCCCACTCAGATTTCAATACAATTCCTATACGAAACTAGAATTCAAGCTGTGTGCAATGAAATCACAAAGTTCCCAAGTGATGAGCTTGATCGAATCAAATTATTACAAAATATCCAATAGGAGCTAGCTAAATCACAACCTCAGTCCAATAAAAGAATACAATCTCGACAACTTATGTTGCAAATGCCAAAGCAAAATTGAAACCCTTGACTCAATTGCAAGCTCTGGACTTTGTCACCTCCCAATCACAACCTCGAACAGTTCAATAAAAAATAGCACAATCTCGACAACCTCTACTGAGAATGCAAATGCCAAATCAGAATCCTTGACTCAATTGCAAGCTTTGTCACCTTTCGAAATTGGCCATGGACATGAAACTCCTACATACCTATGCAACAACCTAAACAGATCCAGCTAGTAAGGCGACAACAACGGTGACTTCTCCACATCCACCTTTGAAACAACTCCATTTCTTTTTGTTTACATTCTTGTAAAAATGGAATTGGTTCAACGTTGCTTGGGTTCAATTGCACATAACTCTTGTAAAGATTCATGTAGGTGCTCTTTTTTGATTTTGTTGTAATTCTTGGTGATGCATTGCTCGAGAATTAATGCCGTTATGATTGCTGAAGGGTTATGTGTTGTTATGACAAATTGCATCACAGCTGTTGAAGAGGAAATAATAAGACAGTGCAGAAGAGCTCGAGCACTAATTTTTCACTTTATTTGTAGAGATTATGAAGCTAGTTGAGACTCACAACAAGGGAAAGCATTCTTACATAGGGTACTCACTGTAAACAATAAGTCCTAAGTTATCAGATATTGTTGTCAAATACAATTCTAGTCTTCTAGTCCTTACTCAATTTACTCTTCTTGTAGAAAGATTAGTGTGAAGACGGCATTGTCAATCCAGTTAACAAAGCAAGAGGAGAAGACTTTTGATGTGTGCGTAGCAACTTGGTGGCATTTCAGACTTGATACAGAGCTCCCGGTTGCAGGAAGATGGGTCCAAGACGAGGTGAATTTGTTGTTGCTCAAATGTTTGTGGCAGACTAATTGTATGCGAACATAGGGATTTCATTTTTGAATTTTTTTGCAAAATTTGGGACAATTTTGATCGTTGTTGATCGAATTTTGTGCATAATAATCTTGGCAATTCAAGGATTTGTCATTAAATTGCGCTTTCGATTGTTGTTGCTTGAATTTCGTGCAAAATATAAGATCGCCAATTGCGTGATGCATTTTAAGACTTGTTGCAATTTACGGAGAAGTTGGGAAGGTTTTGTGAGTGTAGGGGTGCTCATTTTGCAAATCGGACAACCCGAGGTGATAACCTACGAATTCTATCGGTGGTGTTTTGGAGCTCAGAATTTTCCTGGGATTCAAGTTTTCGTTATTGGGATGTGTTTTCCCTTCTTGGAGTAGATATAACCTTTGCTTAAACCGTCTTTTGTTGCTTTAGCTGTCATTTACAACGATTTGGTATACGTTGGGATGACCTATTTGTGGGGATCTACTATCAATGTGGAACTTCTACCTCCAATGAATGTATCTATTTGTCTGCCATGTCTTGTACATTACATATATAGCATGTGCCTTCAAATTATCATATTTGGACAGGTCTACATAGTTAGATTTCAACAATTATTGAGCTTGCAAATGAATTGAAGGTGAGTAGGTGTTTTAATTCTTTGTATTGGAGTTAATTTCAGTTTCCAACTAGTCCTTACGAGCAGTATTCCTCTATTTCACAATGATTTGATTGATCTAAATTATATGATCATTTTGATCAAAGACTTTGATTATTTTGTCGCTAATCAACTGCTTAGATTTTGTTGTCTAGGCAGCATTGTCGTACGCGTAGCATGCGGTAAATACCATTTTCAACACTCAAACGTGTAAACTAACTCGAAATATCGTCCCAGGGGATTCTTGTATGTTGTTGCAAGCCTAGGTTATCCTTTCTACCAGCATAAGCACTCTCTTTCTGGAATCCAATCCGGATTCACTCTCTTTCCAGATTCCGGATCCATCACTTCACTCACAAACACTAGTTTTTGGTACCTCTGTTTTACCCTCAGAGGGTCCTCCTTTGATTGTATAGAGGGGTAGGGACTCACCACTCATATCTCTCACACTCTCTTCTCTCTCTAACTACACAAAACACACTTAGACCAAGTGTTGTATTAGATCAGCCCGGAAACACTCTCACAACTATCCGGATGGCCAATCCAGAAAGCAAGTCACACAGAGCCGCCTCTAGACTTTTCCACTACAACGATAGACCAACAGAGACCGGAACTAAGAGGGGGATTGTAAGTCATTCGCTAAACTGATCCTAGGGTTTGGCTGACCTTCCGGTAAGTGATGTGGGGTTTCTTCCACTAGTGGTTGCTTATCTCCACACAGAACCCTCCCAGGTATTCCGGATCTGCACCCACACCACTCCTAATCGGATTCCCGTTCCAGGAGTTTGAAGACACGTGCTCAAGACCCAATTTCCTAGTCTAGACTACGTAACAGACATTCCTCAACACTCAGACCCAAGTCCCCTCAGATCCGGATTCCTCCTTTCCTCCTCCTCAATTACACTTTGCACACTCATAAGGAAACACAAGGAAGCTAGATATACGACAGATCAATCCCTGAGGGTCCACTTGGTCGCTCAGATTAAAATAAGGATGACAAAATACAAACTATAACGCTAGGATAGAATGGGAGGCAACAAACCCGCCTCACACTTTAAAACTCAAAACGACCCAAGCCAAAAAGGCAAAAAGGGCACCCGGAAATCCAGGTGACCACTCACAAATTCCCCGAAAAATCCAGAAAAGTGAGATCCTACAAATCCGGAACCTGGTCCCACACCTGGAAATCCAGATCCGAATTAAAGTTCAAAATACTAACTGCCTAAAAACTAACTACTTCGCCTTCCGCGCTTTCTTCTGGCTGCTCCCGCCTGGACTCGCTGGTGTTCGTAGAGATGCCCTAGGTGTTGCCTTTGGAGTCACCTTGATGGGGGTCATCCGTAATGCCGCCCGAGTTTGTATCTTCCGGATTTCCGGCGGAGAGTAGTCGGCTTCTTCCTCGTCCTCGTCCTGCGATCCGGTCCAGTATTCTTCCTCCTCAAATTTCTCAATCTGAGTTATCTCCCTCTCATTCTCCTCGCTTGGAGACGTCTCATCCAACACAATCGGCTCAATCTCCTTCCTTGGTTGCTGCTCCTCCACCATATGCTCGAATTCCTCCGGATGGGAGTGGGCCAGATTCAACAATCCCCCAAGTCGCTCTATCAGTTGGCCACGAGCTTGGGTGTGAGGTGTCGAGAGCGGCTCCTTTTCCGGAAGATTGAACACTGGGACGGGTGGAGAAACCGTAATCTCGGGAGGCGCCAATTCTCGTATTGTATCTGGCTGCCCACTTGGCTTAGGTGATGACTTCACGCTCCCCCGGAGTGTCTTCTCTAGTTGCTTGGAGAAGGGTTCCGTCGAGTATCGAAGAGTCTCCCGTGGGCCTTCCGGTCTCGATGGAAGTGGCATCGACGCTGTGAGTTTGACAGGGGTTTCCGTGTCGAACGGGATCTCCGGTAAGTTGGAGAAGTCCATTGCTCGGTCAGGGTGGATCCGGCCAAGTAGCTGCCTCATCTCCTTTAGCGTAATCTCCATCCGCGAGGAGAAATCTACCAGTATCCGGATGACCTTGGATCCAATGAGGTGTCCTTCCTCGGTCAACCGGCTCTGGATTAGAGCCGCCTTCATTACCATGTCGGTCGGCTTGTCCACCAACCCGGATAGGTTCTTCAGCAACTGGAGAGCTTCCTTCTCCCTTTGCTTTGCTGCAGCCATCTCCCCTTGCACCCAGTTGAGTCTTGCCTGAAGATCCGCTTTCTCTTTCTCCAGGGCTACGATCTGTTTATCCTTCCGCTCAAGGACTTCCGGATTTGGAAGTTTCTTCAACGCATCGAGGATGTCTTCCGGTTCCGTCTTCAACTCCCGGCCTATCCTCCTGAGAAGATCCATCAGGCTCTCGTGGTACTCTTGCGCTTGGAGTACCCAGTTGACTCCGGTCTTGAAGAACCCAGATATGCTTCCTTCCTCGTCTTCGGATATCTTCTGCTGAGTTGGAAGCTTTCCCCGCGATGTCGGATCCGTGGACTTTCGATGCTTCCGCTCCAAAGGTGGTTCGTCCTCTTCCGGATCCTCCTCCTCTTCTACCGGCGGCTGCTCTGCTCTCACTTCTTCCGTCAGGCCGTATTGGAGGATGGTCACTCTGGTGTTGTACTCCACCATTTCCGCATCGCTGAGCAGCTCCGCGTGGTGATACAAATGGAAGAGATACGGCCCTATGGGGCTGGTCTTTCCCTTTCCCACGTTGGCGACAAGCTTGGCAATGACGAATCCAATCACCTTGCCCCAACTGACTAGTCTACCCTCGAAAGCACCAAATATGGTGTTTGCGACCATAACCGTAACCCGGGTGGGCTTTTCCGGATACAGGATGGGAATCAAGAACTCTAGGACATGCCTCTGTCTCACATCCAAGCAATCACTAATTGCATACCCTTCTTTCAAATGGGCAACATTCTTAAACTTCCCGACCGTGAACTTATCGGTCCGGGAAGCTAAACCGGATCCCTTCTTAGGAAATCCGTAAACCTTAGCTCAGACTTCATCAGTCCAGGTTTGAGGCCTTCCTCTGACTGTCAACTCATACTGGTTTGACGCTCCTACTATCAATTCCTGGATCATCCGATCGTTCTTTACGGTCCATGGCCACATGAACAAACCCACACATTGTCGCGCCCCTTAGTGACACTTACCACCTTAAGCTCACTTTCCAAACACTTAGCACCTTAGTGCCACTAAGGTTCACGCTCTCCTAACACTGCACATGCCACGCACCCACAATGTTAGGTTCCAACCCAAGTCACGGGGTTCCCCATTCCTCCGTGACTCCCAATCCTTTCCTTCCAATACTTAACTCCCACAAGACACCGGGCATGTCATTTGATGACATGGGGCGGAACTTCCATTGATGTCCAAGCACTCGGTGAGGCACTACTCCCACCGGTGCTAACCGCCCTTGAATGGGACCCAACTCCCCACTAGGCCCAACCCAACTCATTTCGGGACTCACTAATCGGGACTCACCAAACGGGACTCACACCATGGCCTAGTGTAGAGTGGGACACCACCCAACCGGTATCAAGGAGTGCCCAAGCACTCCATGGTAACACACAAGTGGTGGTGAGGCTCCAACACTAACCTCACCACCCGGGGCCACTTAGGCTCACCATGGCACCATCCGGGAGTGAGGAGGGAGACCACCCCTCCTCATAGTACTCTCTGCGGGATTCGGCAGCCCCCCCCATACTAGAGGTCACCGGGAACCCCCAAGATGCACCCCATCTTGGAAGACCACCCATTTCTCCCGATTCGCACTACTTTGGGACTCCCGAACTTCCACCCGGCATAACTTTGCGGTCCGGGATCCGAATCGCACATGCGACCCCATTTTCGACATCTACGCGACGCGTAGATGCCGATGGACTACTCACTTGCTCCATTCGGACAAGTACTCGCAAAGATATCGCCCTCCAAAGATTCGGGACACTCCCGCCGCGGCCGGGACACTCCCGGCGCGGCCAGAGCACTCCCGGCGCGACCGGGACACCCTCAACTTTGAACGCCCATAACTTTTGACTCGCAAGTCCAAATCACGTGTTCTTTGGACGGCTAGAAGCGTCTTCCCAAGACCTTTCCAAGCATGTATCACACGCCTTCAAATTCATCAGGATCAGAGCGCTACATCGCTCTGATCGCTCGGGACTCCTAGTCCCCTTCACCTCATCTCTTGCAAGGCTTGGGGAGTCACCTCCAATGTCCCCCTTGCTCACCAAGGTGGCACGGGCACGCCTTGTGATGAGGGTCGTGACACACATCCTATCTCACTGAGGTCGTCTTCTAACTGTGATCTCTCCCTCAGCATTTCCGGAATGGTTGGACAAACCATCCGGCCGGTGACCAAAGTCTTCTGGATATCTCCCTCCGCCATCTCAAACTGAAATCTGAGCACACTCTAGCTTCTCACCCAAGCACTAACTCACCACTCTTTCACTCATCTATGCACGCACAAAACAGTTGTGGGAAAAGAGGAAGAACAAATGGCAATGGCGGGGTTAAGTACCCGTCAAAATACCAACTGTTTGTAAAGCGGACCATTCACCCGTAACGGGCCCCTATCTCTAGACCGGAAGTCTAGACAGTAGGCTGTCGCTATCCAGGTTTCCGGATTCCGGATCCGTCCTGGATCCCGTTACGGATTAGCTGGAGTGTTCTCTTAGTCTAAATGAGTTGTTTTAGGCTAAGGGGGCTGTAATACTTTTTGCCTATTAGAAAGTTTGAAAAAATTCTAGATAGTTATACCCTTATAAATACTATCATGGTGACTTCTAAGATTATAGCTCGCGACAAGCATAATCTCAAAGCCCTTCACAATTTTACTCTTCACATCTAAGTTAGTACCATAACTGCAAGCGAACATTGATGATATGTCCGTTTTTAAAGGTCCATGAGTTCATGTGAATGTATCAAGAACATTCAAGTTCTTGTGTGCACGACCTTTGCACTTCAATTACTTAAGCGAGCTTGGTATATTTTTGGATTCATTAATTTCAATGTTTTGATTGCAAGATACAATATCGATCATTCGTTACTACAAGAGTATCAGTACCGTTGTCTCCTTTGAAAGTCTCTTTACTATCTATCAATTGTGCAGACAAATATGTGCTAGATTTTATTTTTTTAAATCCAAGGATAGCGTGGCTAGTGTATCAAAACTATTGCCAATTTATGGCGGAATCATCAAGGAATCCATACCTTACGATAGGTTGTTTGTTTTGTTTTGTTTGTTTGTTTGTTACATTGAGATCTCCTGGACCGTACATCCCCTAGTCAAGTTCTTGGTACATTCAAAAAGCCCTTGGCGAGGAGGGGTGCAAGGGCTTTACTTCGTGGCATTTTGACCTACAATGTGAAAGTTATTGAATTTTGAAGTTTTTATGAATTAAAAAAATAGAAAAATACTTTTACTTCGATTTTGACTATGGCAACAACACATGGCACACTAGTAAGTATGATGTCGTTGTCTATCATGACTTCATGACTTCTCTCTTGAGAACCTCACCCATGATTCCATAATCAACATGAACGGTGTGACCGTGAGGCTCTATTCCACTACAAATAACCCCTAATTGTGTTGTGTAATGTGAATGCGGTTGTGGATAGGATTTGGAGACTCAGATCCAAAAATCGCCTAATCGATGCCATAATCTTTGTCCATAGGACACAACCAATAAACAAGTCGAGCACTAAGGTAGAAACACCCAAAAACATCCCTCTTCCCATTAATGTATGGTAGAGTACTCTAGAAATGTTCCTAGGCTTTCATTGAGGAGTCCCTGTAAAATGTCATTAAATAGTACAATCAAGTGATTTCTACAATCTTCCACCAACCTTGCAAACAATCATGATTCATAATTTTTACTATTTTAAAATAATAATATAAAATCCATAATAATTTATACAAAAATGTATATTCAAAAGATTTAGATAAATAAAATAAAAAACTAGTAAAAGTAGTACTTAATATCAAGAAGTAAAGTATTTAGACATTTTTATTTTCATAAAGAACTATTCATTTTTATGGAAGTAAAAATAAAATATCCAAATTGAAACCAAGCTTCACTTACAAGTTTGGGTCCATTGGATAAATCAAAGTATCAAAACAAAATGCATTTCTCTAAAATTGTACCTAATGATTGCATAAAAATGAAAAATATTGTAATTTTATCTATAATTATGTACATTTAAAAATATTTTTTCTAAATCTAGAAATATAAGTTAAAATTTTTCTCTTCCCTTAGAGTCTCCTTTCAATATTCTAACTAGCTTAAAACTTTGTTATACAAAATTTGAACTTAAGATGATTAAAAGCATTATCTTTCTATATATGGTAGTATAGAAACAAACAAAACCAGTGCAATCAATTTGTTTGAAATGCTATAGGATATGAGCATAAAACACCTTGAATGTATTATTTTGCATCGGATATTTTGCGCCCATCACAAAATTGGGCATATTAACCTCATGGGATTTTTTAAATGAAACTTAAAATTTGTATAAGAAGCAAAAAAAACATTGCCAAATTCAATAGATTTATTTGTGTAATTTCTAAAAAAATGTTACTTTTAATCAATTTTTTGATTTATCAAATTTTAAATGTAAGTGTTTTTTTAGTATTGTAATGAATTTGAATTGATGCTTTTCAATTCAAAATTTGAACCTCTTTTTTGTCTACTAAGTTGCAAGAATCAATAGAAAGATTTATAAAAAACATAAATTCATTGTCTCTATAAAGATGTAAATAACTTTGTTGTGCACATAGTTCTAGACATCTAAAAATGTCTTTCTAAAAAATTCCAAGTAGAATGTCATCTTCATGAGGTTATTAAAATTGACCTATTCTTCTATATTTTTTCCAAGTAAAGTCATATTCATTATATTGAGACTTTTCGCAGATTTTGAGACAAAATGCTAATTATTGAAAAATTCATTTAAAAAAATAGTAATTGAAACAAAAAATAAATAATGCTCAAATAGTGATCCTATAATGAAATTCTAAAGGTTGGTGTTTTTACCTATTTATGGAAAAATACTATTAAAGAGATAAAGCGGTTTATCTTTGAATCAAGGTTAAAAATGAGACTATGTAAAGTCTTAATATAATGAATATGGCCTTAAGTGTTTTCATTATTTTCTAGTAATTGTAAGAAAATAAATGAAAAAAATACAAATTTTTTTTTTACATAAATTTTGGAGTGAATTTATTTGAGACCTTAACTTTGAGGATATTTTCATTATAATATTCTATCATTTTTAAATTTTCCAACTTCTCTTTGAATTAAAATTTTTTTTTCCAAAAGCTCATAGAACTCAAAATACTACCTTGCAATCTTTAAGACCAAAGTTTTTGAAATATCTTCAACAATTTTTCCTATTGCTCTATTGCAAGCTTTTGCAATTGAATATGAAAAAAATTGTTCATTTTTTACACTTTGCAATAGAAGTGGCAGATTTTGAGTGTTTATAGCAAATGTAGTCATGAAAATTTAGGAATGAAAGGAGCATATACACCAAGGATGATAAAAAGTGAGATACAAATTATACCACTTGTAGGGATCAAGAAGACTTTAAAATATGATCGATGTAAAATAAATCAAGCAACCATATATAACACTAAATAGCAATGATAGAGGGGGTTTTTATGTATTTTTTAACGAATAGTATATTGTTTTTATCATTGGATGTTTTTTTTATTTTGCTTCTCTTTGAAGCAAGGGAATGCTTTTCACAAATTGGAATTTGACTATTTGGGTCCATGGTATAAACTCTTCAATTATTTAATGATATGCTGCATAGTGAAGAATTTGTTCCTGATGAAATAATCTACAAATTCAAAGAAGAAAAGATGACCTTCAAGGAGAGATTAAGGAACACAAAGCTGATACCCTCCCAATGGGATTGAAATACTCTGACTATATCCTTTTAACTTGTAGTTATTTTGGAGATTGTGATGTCATAGGTGCAAATTTATAACCTTCAAGACACTACAACAAAATGGGTGTTTTATGACTGCAAAATATGACTATAGTAAGTCGTAAAATTTTAAGATATGACTTAGACAAAAAACACTGTAGATGACACATGACATGACTAGGTCTAGTTATTACTGACTAGTTGTTTGGGATATGAGTCATATTTGCAGTCATATGTATTGGGGAGTATAATTATACATTTATTGCCTATGTGGTGTATATGTTGACTACATCAGAAACTTCAAGGCATGTGAACATGGTGCCACAACAATGCATTGAAATGCAATTAAGTTAATTTGGTGCCAACCTCCATACCAATCTAGTATGGATAAGATGACACTAAAATGACCCATATGTGGCCTTTGGTATCAAAATGGCACTAAAACAATTTGGCCCAACTTTTTTGATGTATCTTTGAAGGCTTGACTTTTTCTTGAGCTACCTGGACAAATGAAAAAAAAGCCTACATAGCATATGACTCTATTTAGTCATATTTTAGGTTGACGTGGAATATGACTATGGTGAGTCATATTTTGGCTAACATGAAGTATGACTATGGTAAGTCATATTTTGGCTAATGTGGCATATGACTTTTTGTTGTCATATTTTTGGATGATGTGGAATATGATTTCTCTAAGTCATATTTTTTGTTGATGTGAAAAATGACTCCTATAAGTCATATTTTTTATTGATGCGAAAAATGATTCTCATGGGTCATATTTTCTACATGTTGATGTAGAAAATGACTCTAGTGAATCATATTTTTGGTTGATGTGGAATATGACTTTCATCAATCACTTTTTTTTATTGATGTGAAATATAACTGATGTAAGTCATATTTTTGACTCATATAGTAGTTCACATAGAAAGTTACTAGTAATTTTATGATTGAATGTAGTCATATTTTTAAAAGTATAGAGTCACATTATTGGCATAATTGTGAATATTATAGAATTACAACGAGTAATATTTTGGCTAAGATATATTATAAAATATGATTCAAGCAAGTGATATTTATAATTGGGGTAACTTGAGGTTTATAGTAGCTTTTGTCATATACTGCAATCACATTTTTCATACTTTCTAAATTGACATGAGGTGTTGTAATCATGCATTAATATGGTTTAGCAGCTAAATAAATGACTCCATACTTTAAAAAATTGAATACATATGATTTTTGAGATGCACAAGAGATAATCATATTGAAAAGAGAAAATGCAAGAAAAAAATGTGACTCTTTTCAATGACATTTATTAATCACTAATACAAAACATGTCACAATGATACTCTATAAATGTATATTTCTACACACTCTAAGACCTATATTTCTTATAAAAATGTCAAGAAGTTGACTCTTTAGTGTTGTAAGTAGCCTTCAATAACTTCATTCCAACTTTAAGTGCCTACATGCACAATGAAGTAGGTTAATTTTTAGTGGATGAACAATATAGCTCAACCTTCAAAGATTGAAAGCAACATAAAATGTGAAGCACAAATTTAAGGTAAGAAGAATCCATACCACTATATCTCTAGAGATCACAAAAAAATAAGAAGAATGAACAACAATAGTGATAAAGTAAACAAGAACTAGAAGACGACAAGTACTAAGAGATAATAACAAGAAAAAAATAAGATGTAACAAAAAGCACGAAGAAGTAAGAATTAAGATGCAACAAAAAGCAACAAGAGACACAAGTTAAGATGCAATAAAATGAAACAAATAACAAGAAGAAGTAAGAATTAAGATGTAGGAAGAAGCAACAAGAAATACATTTTAAGATGCAAGAAAAAACAAGAAAAAACAAAAACTAGCTAAGATGTAATAAAAAGCAACAAGAAACAACAAGAAACACAAGTTAAAATGCATCAAAAAGAAACTAAAAGCAAGAATCAAGAAGTAACAAGAGACAAGAAATAAAAGGCAAGAATTAAGACATAACAAGACGAAACTAAAAGCAAGGAGCAAAAACTAAGAAGCAATAAGACACAACAATTAGGAAACAAGAATTAAGAGGTAAAAAGAAGAAACTAGAAATAAACATCAAGAATTATGAAGCAACAAAAAGTGAGAACTAAGAAGCAAGAAGAAGCAAGAGCTAGAAAACAACAAGATGCAACAAAAACCAAAGAAGAGACTAAGACTGAACATCCCTAAACAAGGCCACATCTTGTCACTACCTTACTTGTTACCCAAACAAGAATCCAAACGTATCTTTTCGAAAGCTAAAATAAGACATGTCTTGTCAAATCACAGGTTGTACATAAGAACAAGAGTTTAGCAATTCACAAGTTGTCCATAACATAGTATTAGTGGTAGAATACTACTTTGGAGGTAACAAATAAATAAACCATCTTTTTCTCCCAAAACTAGCCAAATACAAATATCCATAAAAAAGCACAATAGTATGACTAAGTGTCTAGTGCTTGAAAAAATGTCTTCTTCCTTGAAATCCAAAAATGGGAGTCCAAGACCTGAAGGCTAAGCCTCACCTGTACCCATCCCAATACACACAACAATTCAATGTTACATTAGTGAGGATATAACAGGTGTCTTCAGCTACAACCAATTACTATCTATATCACAGATCTTGCAAAACCCAAAAGAAGAACAAAAATCACAAAACGGCCAACAACAATATGTACAACAAGTTACATCCTCAATGTAGTCCTAATAAACCAATGACCTTTGCCATTCCAATGTAGTGCAAATACTTGAAGTACAAGAATTGCCCACAAGGATACACCACAAGAAAGCACAGCAACCTCCAAAAACAAATCGTCAAAGTGAGATAGGAAAGCACTAAGGCAAAGAAACCACTATAAGCTCACTAATTTGAATTTGGGAAGGAGAACACATAGGGATGGCCATAATGGGGTGGTTACACCTAATCATTATGTCAAGGAATGAAGGTATTAGCTAGTATAAACACTCACTCTTAGTGGATGGGTGGGTGGATAGTACCATCTAGTAGAAAGGCTATTTGATAAACCTAAGTACTATAAGGTAGGCCATATCATATGGTGGAAGTACAAGGGCTTTTGTACCTATAGCAAATCTTAGTAAAGATAGCTAGTATGTTTAGGTTCATAAAATTTGACCTTTATGTTCTATGTGGATATGGAATTTAAGCCAAATTAAAGAAGTGTGTCATCAAAAAAGACCACTAAGGGCATTTATATATATATATATATATATATATATATATATATATATATATATATATATATATGCTGAAATTGTAGGAGATCCGGCAAGGAATAAATTAAAATGTGTAAAGCCTCCTAAAAGAAAGAGTATGGTATTGCCACATCAAAGGCTATAAAGTCAAATGGTTTGGTCTTTTTTGCAAAAGTAAATAGAATAGGATAGTTTCCCAATGATTTAAACATGGATTATGCAATAACCTAAAGAAGAAGAAGAAGAAGAAGAAGAAGAAGAAGAAGAAGAAGAAGAAGAAGAAGAAGAAGAAGAAGAAGAAGAAGAAGAAGAAGAAGAAGAAGCGACTAAGATTGAAACACCCCTGAAATAGGGCTTCACTCTTGTCAAAACTTCATTTTTTGCTTATTAAGAATCCCATTACTTTACATCAAATCAAAACTTAAGGCTTGTGTACTAGTAGTATCAAAATGGATACTAAAAAGCTATCAGATGTTCATATGCCTTCAAAATATACTATATAAGAGACAAGAGTGTCACATCCCATCCATGTCTAATCACAAATATAAAGCATGGTAAAAAGAGGAGTCCAATCAAAATTCCATTTGCTTGACAATAAATATTCCCACAAATTCCAAATTAGGAAAAATCGGATTTAAAGGCATAGCCTCACCTCTGCCTATCCCAAAACACACAACAAACCGATATTATGTCTATGAGGTTGCACAAGGTGTCTTCAACTACAACTAATTGCTATCTATGTCACAAATCCATCAAACCAATAAAGAAACTAGTAAGAATAGGTTACAAAGCAAAATTTAATGTTTTGAAGCACAATCCTAAACAATCTACATAACTAGTGGACCTTTGTCATTCCTGTTTCAAGCTTGCAGCCCACAAGTTGCACTGAATATCCTCACAAATCCAACCAAGAGTGAATTGCCACAACCAAAGAGGAGAGACATGTGAAATGGGAGGGCATTATATGTTCAAACCATTGGAGGAAAGGTTCCTAAGGGGGCTTTAATGAAGTGGTTGGAAATAACAATCCACCTTAGTAGTGGAATGATTCTAATTAAGGCCTCACCCATAGTGGGTGGGTGGGAGGTATTATGTACCACCAGATCTATTTTAGTTTTATTTGAAAATTCCATGGTGGTTCCACAATGTACAATTGGGCTATAGAAGTACAACAAATCTATCCAAATTGGAGTGGTAAAGTAATTAAATTTTAGTACTTTGAAAGCAACTAAAAACTACAAAAATTATAAAAATTACTGGATAATTGTGCTTTGACAAACTAATGGGATTATTTAATTGAATTAAATCAAGAAATGAAGGAAAAATATATATTTTGACAAATTGTAACTTAATCAAAACATGGTATAAATATACCAACAAGGCATAAGATTGTGGACTAACTTCACAAGGCAATATGCTATATTTTAAATATAAGATAAAACCCTAAAATGAAATAATGCCATGTCATTGCCAAAGAAGAAGAAGAAGAGGAAGGAGAAATAGTAGCTAGGGTTTTAAAACCCTAAATTAGTGGCGGCTACATAGAAGTGGCAACTAGGGTTCTAAAATCCTAGTCATGTATCTAACTTGCTCTAGTCATGTGACTTTATGTAGTCATGCAACTCACTAAATATGACTATACTAAGCAATTCAGTTATTTTAAAAACAAAATTTGCTACAAAGTGGATGTATGTTGCAATACAACTCTACAAAATGTCTAAAGGGAAGTTGCAAGGCCTTAAACACCTATATTTATGGCAAAAAAAAAAGACAACTAAACGAATGTCTTGCATCAATCAAAGTATCTACATCCATGCACTAAGTATATAAGAGCAAAAATATTTGATAGAGGCACTACTTAAAAGCATTTTTGAAGTAAAAAAGGAATTTTGGTTTTATAGTCTATATCCTTGAAAGAACATTCAAACAACCATCTTTTAATCGCAATACAAGCATGTGTATTTACTATATTATCGTAAGCCTCAATCTTCATATGAATAATTTTGTAACTTCTAAGTAGCCTTATAGAGACTCTCTATAAATATGGCTTATATGAAAAATGACATTACAAAAAACCTTTTTAAGAAATAGACAAATTTCAATACATGATATATGTGAGTGTTTTATTTATATGCTTGACATAAAACAAAAACAACTATATTTTTTGTTGCTGAGCTTCAAATCCTCAGTTGGATATTTAAGTACTGTTCAATAGGCATTCTAAGCAATGAACAATTTTTTTCTCATGATAAACTGTAAGTGGTTCACGTCTAAACTAAAACAGACACAAACTATAAAAGTTAAAAGTTTTAGATGGTTTTGGCCAATCTAGGCCAAAACTCTAGACCTCCAAATCCAAGTTGAGAAATTTAAAAATTTGTTAGCTTAAGTTGTAGAGAGTTGCATGCGTATTCTAAAATAATAAAGATCTTTATAATGGAATATTTTTAGCAAAAAATATAGGTGGATGAAGGTTTGTCTCTAATTCATTCTTCAAGATTTCATCCAACATTTTCTTTTAGCCTATAAGTCTAAACTCATTTTAATTTCAAAATTAGATTCTAAATGTCATTAAATTTCAAGTTTCTTTTTTGACTTGAATTGGATGCACTTTGGTGTTTTTTATCCAAAACTAACGCTACAGATTATCCAATTTCATTGTATACTATCTTCCATATTTTTTTTTTAATTTTTTAAGTGTGATATATTACTAGAATCCTCTACAAATTCACTAAGTGATCTTGAATTCAAAGTTGGATTTAATAAATTCTTAGAGGTTTGACCTAAACCTCTAATTTGTAGAGTAATTATAGTTTCTACAAGAAGAGAAAAACTTAGTGCCAAATTTAAGGACATGCGTTGGAATCTGTTTCTACCACATCCCCATTCTCCAACATATATATTGTAATTGTATCATGAGGTTTGTTTTAATCCATTTTTGTTGCATTTTTTTGTGTTTTTGTAACAACTTAAATAACAACTTTTACAACAAGGGGTATAAATTAGATATATGATCTAATTCTTTTCTTTCAACCAACTTCTTTCTACTTCCCCTTCTTGACTTTCTCCTAATTATTTTCAATATTTTTTCTTTTTTTCCTTCATTTTTTGGGATAGTTTAGAATTGCAATCTTTGACTTCTATTACTACTAATTGATTTCTAATTACTCTAGGAATCAAACAATTGTAATGGCATCAATCTCATAAGTGCTAACTAAATATCTACTTGAGATTTTAAAACTTCATTTGATCAATTATGTGTATTATAATCAACAATCTTTGTTTATTACATAGTTAAATCTCTATAAGGGGGTCAAATTAGTCTCCTAACTATGTCCAAAGTTTCAAATAGCAACTTGGAACCTATGCTTCTTCAAACTGTTAGAGATTGTCAACACACATCACACTCCTCACTTACTCTTGCTTCATGGCCACTTAGGTATGAATTTTTCTCACACTCCTCTCTCTTCTCCTTGGATAAGATCTTTCCCAAGCTTCAAGTATTTTTTCTAAACTTGACAACCTTCAATCTACATCACTAATTTAAATGCATTAGATTTTGCTTTGTATTAGCCAACACAATCAATTAGCATAATTAGTCAAACCTATAGCAAGTTCCAATATTGGGTCAAGGCAGGCGTGGTTTCCATCTTAAGTTCTCAGGCTTAGTCCTGCCTTGATGCTTTGGATTGTCTATAGGCTTTTATTCTTCTCTAATTTTTTCTTAAATCCTCCAAAAAAAATCATTTTCTCCTATTATTAATTCTTTTATTCTTCTCTACTCTTTTTCTAATTTCTAAAAAAATTTAAATATATTAATTAAAATATAAACATGTGCCACCCCAAATCATTTGGACATTAATTATGTAAAAGACACATCATACAAAAGAAATTTATTTATTTTAATAGGTATTAAACAAATTCATGCCTTAATCCAAACGAATGGCCTCTAGGGGCAAAATATAAAAGAGCCATCTTAGATTATTCACCTTTTCCTTAGGCTACCCCCAAAGAAAAAAAATAACTACAAAAAAAACGTGTTTACAAAATATGACTAACTCAAAAATAGGAATGCAAAATATGACTAAAATAAAAATATGACTAGCAAATATGACTTAGCACTCTCCAAATATATTCCCCACCCAAATTTCTTGAGGCTACCCAAAAAGAAAAAAATGTGACTATCACAAAAATATGACTGCAAAATATGATTAAAGCAAAAATATGATTAATAAATATGACTGTACATTCTCCAAACATATTCCCTATGAAGCCCTATGAAGTATTTTGGCGTTCCCAACAAGTATACTATATGCTTGCGACATAAAAGGTCAAAATATAACTATCAATCATATTTGCAATCATATTTCTCTTCAAAGTGTTGGCCTCTAGAAATATTATTGCGAGCAGTCACCAATCATCCTCAATCATATTTTCATAGTCATAAAACACCTATTTTGTTGTAGTGAGAGTTTAAGATGCAATCAACTCTTCATGTTCTATATGATATTAGACTAGGAAGAAGATTGACCATCTTGGTGCAAACACTTTCAATTCTTCAATTAAATTTGAAACCTTAATTTTCTAAATTTGAAATTTTCAAATTTTCAAATTTTAATGAACTACCGTGAGAAAACACATTAAGCTTCCAAGGATCTTGATAAGTCTGTGAAACTCTTTGAGTCCAAAATTGTGTAGAAATTCCTAGGGTTAGAATAGGATTTTTTGAGAAAAAAGAGATGGCCATATTTTCTAAGGAAGGCTCACTTCATGCTTGTCAAATAATTAAAAAAAAGAAAATATTCTTCTAAAGAATAAATATTTTTATACAAATATCCAAAATCCAATTCAATCTATAATCATTTCCAAAGAACTAAATAATTCCATATTGACAATTTAGTTTGCAGCCCAAGAGCTTTACTATTAGAGAAAGGATATCAAAGAGATTCCATTTAGAGAAGTCATGGTATACATGTAACCAAGAATTTGATACTCAATTTTACTCGCAATTTTAACCTTTATTTGACACTTAAGACATAAAATATCTTGATGTATGACTTGTTGTGTTTCTAAAGAAACAAAGAATGCACCCATTGGTCCAAAATTTGAATTTGTCTATACTTGATTAAGTACCTAACACCAAGGCAACATACTTCAAGGATTAAGTATTGAGTGCACATCAAACCACTTCTTTGCAATTTTTAGAGGCAACCCATCATGAGGCCACAAATTTTGAAAGGGAGTGTTTTTCTTGCTATTTGATTTGAAAGTTTTGCCTTAATCATGAAAGGTAAAGAACCAAATCCATGTTACTTTATTGAAAATAATCTATTTTTTGGACCAATAGGTAAACTTTTCATTTCTATAGTAATTGTAAAAGTCATAAAATCTAATCCAAAAATATATTCAAGGAGGTCCTCAAAGGATGCTACAATCTGAAAGTGGTTGATAGATGAATTTCCACTTCATTGTAGAAGTGAAGAATGCACCTCTATGTGGAAAAATCAAATTATTGAAATGTCTTGTCCTTTTAGGGTTCAAGCTTTCGTGTTTCGTGGGCTCTGCCTAGTGACAAGTCTTTTCGTTTAGGGTTCAAGCTTTTGTGCTTTGTAGGCTCTACTTATTGATAGGTCTTGTTGTTTAGGGTTCAAGCTTTCGAGCTTCGTTGGTGTTGCCTAGTAATGGATCTTGTCGTTTAGGATTCAAGCTTTCATGCTTCATAGGCTCAACCTAGTAATAGGTCTTGTCCTTTAGGGTTCAAGCTTTCATGCTTTGTAGGCTCAACCTAGTAATAGGTCTTGTCCTTTAGGGTTCAAGCATTTGTGCTTTGAAGGCACTACCAAGTGATAAGTCTTGTCCTTTAGGATTATACTTATTAATACCTATTAATACATTAGATGAATAAGCTATGATTTTCCAAAGTATGGTAAATAGGAGTTTTTTAAACCAACCCTAAAATCTCAAGAATAGTAGGGATACACTTTAGGCAAGAATTTGCAATAATAGCTAGGTCAATTTGAGAACCATATCAAAATTAGCTATAGTTATTTTATTACTTTCATTGACTTTAACAACACCAAAAGTTCAAGAAAGTTTAATTTGGAATTTCTTTTTAGTTAGTGTATCACTTTCATATAGTTAATTGGATTGCATGACCATACTGATGAGCATCAACTCCTAGAAGACAATTGTTTGTTAAATGGATAGTTGAAAAGTCAATTTTGTTCAAATGTTCACACAATTTTGACACAAGGTTTGAACATGCACTTCCTTTGTGGGAATAAATGATTTTTTTCTAAACGGTGTCATGTATGGAGAGTTTGCTGTAGGAAACTTTGGGTTTCTAGCTTCAACTACATATGTGTCATGACCCTTGTTACAACTCTTTGAGGGATGAATGCATTGATGGATGAGATAAGTTTGATGATTGTGTCATGACCTTCATGTCATGACCTTTGATGGATCAATGCATTGATGGATAACTAATCCATGATGAAATGTGCACTAGTGGACAAGTAGAGATTGCCTGGAGATAGATTTCTCCAAATGGTAGATTTGTGTGCTGGAGTCAAACAACTCCAATTGGATGACAAGGACACTAGATTGCTTGGAGATAGATATCTCCAAATGATGGATTTATGTAGTGGAGTTAGACAACTCCACTTGGATGACTAGTGGACTGGATTTAGACAATTCCCAAAGGATGATAAGTGTGATGGAACTTGGAGTTAGATAACTCCAAGTAGAAGATCAAGATGTGGATAAGAAATAGATTGCATGAGATATGATCTAGAGAAGTACAACTAAGACCTTTACTTTAATGGATGGTTCTAGATGGAACCAAGAATAGAAAGCTAAAGATAGAAAAGAAGTCTTAGTTTATTTTAAAGACTAATAGTCTTTATTGATAGAGATGACATTGTTGAGAGGCAAGAAGTCCTTGAGTCAGAGAGGGTAAGTCGGAGGAGGAAAAGTACATCACAGAGTTCAAGGCGAGTGCGACCTAGGAGAAGTAACACCTCATCATCTTCATCTTCTTCTCAAGATTCTTTTAGGGATGACTATGATAGAGGTCATGTTTCATCTCACAGTCATAGGTCCGAAGACTATAATCAGACTAATAGGCGATCTGTTAATGTTGGAAAAGATGTAAGACACCTTGTATTTCGCCCTAGTTTTGGAGGTCGTAATGTTAAACCAGAGGAAGTCCTTTCTTTCTTGTCGATATTGGAGGATATGTTTACAAAAGATTATAAGGAGAGTGATAAAATTAAGGCCGCCGTCCTATTACTTAAAGATAAAGCTTGCGTTTGGTTTGACACACTTAAAAAGGATCGTGATAACCAAGGTATGGGGGCGGTTCGAACTTGGGAAACCTTTAAAGATTTGTTTCTCCAACAATTCCTTCCTGGTAACTTCCAGTCATCGATGCGTCAGGGTATGTATAGACTTAGACAAGGAAACATGTCAGGGTCTGAGTATAAGTCTAAGTATGATGAACATTGCGCCTATTTTCCTTCTTGGACTGAAAGTGATAGGGTTGAGTATTTTGTGGAAAACTTAAAGGATTCCATAAAATTCAAGGTGAGTGCATATGCACTTGATACCTTGAGTGAGGCATATCGATTGGCTGAAAATTTTGAGAGACAAAACATAGCAAATGAAAGCAGTAATAGTCGCTTTAGTAAAAGGCCCATAGGTTCTAATATAGAACATCGTTTTTCTAAGAGGCGTCGTGAGGAAAGTCAAGATAACAAGTCTCAGAGGTTAAATCGCTTGAGTGAAAAGGAAAGGGAGGAGCACATGAGGAAGGGATTGTGTTTCACGTGTCATGAACGAGGACACCTATCTTCAAGTTGTTTCAAAAACAAGAAGCATAAAACAGCAGCTTTAGCTGTGGAGGATGGAGCTGGAGAAAGTGATGAATATAGCAAGGAGATTCAAGTTTCAACTGCAATTATGAACATGGAGGAAGAGCATGAACCAACGGTGGTGCAAGTGAAGGGTTATGTCAATTCTAACCACCCTTCTATGATTTTGGTTGATTCGAGGTCTACCCATAATATGATCTCAGTAAAATTTGCAAAAAAATTAGGACTTTCCCTAATTCCAATAGCACCTTGTTCGGTGTTGCTACCAAATGATGACACTAGTTCAATTGACCACCGCATTTTGAATGCACCTGTGACCATTCAAGGAGTTGAGACTAAGGTGGACTTTGAAGTTTGGAATGGAACTCGTTACGATGTGATCTTGGGTATGGCATGGTTGCGGCAAGTGGATGCTTGGATAGCTTGTAAGGAGGGAGCTATCCACGGAAAGCTTAAAGATGGAAAACCTTTCATCATCAACAGGGTTGACAAATCCGAACGTCCGCCCCAAATTCACGTCCATCAT